>SPJY01015487.1:1143834-1269153 GCA_005191435.1 Raddia distichophylla | reverse complement strand
GGAGGAGGTCGTCCGGGGGAGAGGGGGAGGGGGAGGGAGGGGGAGGGGCAGGCCCTCGCCGGCCGGGACGCCGAGGCGGAGGGCGGGGGCGACGCCGGCGAGGTCGTCAGTAGCGGGGAGTCCGTGGGCGGGGAGCCCGCTCCCGGAGGGCATCGCGCCGTCGCCGGCGACGTCGGCGTCCACGCCGCGGCGGTTCTTCCGGCGGCCGTTCCCGCCGCCGTCCCCGGCGAAGCACATCAAGGCGTCTCTGGCGCGCCGCCTCGGGCAGCGGTCGCCGGCGCCGGCGGCGATGCCGCCGCTCGAGACCCCGATCCCGGAGCACGGGGGCGGTGGCGGCGGGGACGTGGAGCGGGAGCTGGACAAGAGCTTCGGCTACGACCGCCACTTCGCTGCCAAGTACGAGCTGGGGAAGGAGGTGGGCCGCGGCCACTTTGGCCACACCTGCCTCGCTCGTGCCCGAAAGGGTGACATGAGAGGCCACCTTCTCGCTGTCAAGGTCATCTCCAAAGCAAAGGTCTCGCCATTCTTGATCTCACATCATCTCTTCTTAAATGCATCATCTTTCGAGTTTCTACCAGCTTTGCTTCTCGAGAAGATCAAGAACCAATAACATGTTGAGATGCGCTCTAGGCCCGAGCCTTTGATGTTTGAGCTGCTCTACTGAACCGGCAATTGGTTGTTTCCTGTTAGTTTTGCAACCAGAATTTAGGAACTCCGCAATGCCACTAGCACAGACATTGCAATGGTGGCTAACCATTTGCTTCTTTGTCTGCCCTGTACAATGAGCAACAGAGCAGGGTATTTGCATTTGCAATTGCGCAGGCATTTCTTGGGGTGGTAAAGGAGTACATTGTGGAGATCTTATTCCAGCAACGCTACATGTTTTGTTTGCTTTTGTGATCTGACTGTTATCCATCAGCCACCTGCTTGTTTTCTAGTTCTTTTTTATGGTAACACTTTGGATTAGTTTATACAGTGTTCTAGCACTAGCTTATACAAGTGACTGAGTTCTGTGCGAGATTCCTAGATGGCTTATCAAATAGTAGAGTTGCAGCTGCAGTATAGTCTTGAAACAGCACGGTTGTCTGCCAAAGAATTCAGGGGTTCTTAAATGAAATCCATATGTTGGCACTTTGATTAGACGATCAGATCATTGGAGCTAGGAGAATGATATCTTCTAGATTTTTTGGTGTTCGAAAGATGAGAATATGTTGATAATGTGATCATTCTTAAGGATTGTTTTTGCAGCGAAACATTATTTCTTTGAACAATATTTAGTTTTTGTTAGTATTATTTCCTTGATGCGTACTTTGACATCTAGCATGTTTGTCCTGCAAATTGTCGATAAAACCTAGTATACAGTGCTCATGAGAATACTTTACGTGTAAAGTACATGTGCATGACAGCATCGATGTCTTTCTTGTGCATAAATTGTTTTTTCCCTGAGCATTATCACTTATGTTGTGTATTTACTATTTCGGTCCACTGTAATGTTCTATTGTTCTCCATTTGTGGACCTACTTGCATAAATTATTTGAGTTCCTGACTTATTTGTTGTGTTTAATGAGTTTCTTTCCCTCCATGCTGTTCTTTTATTGGCATCTCATCAACTCATGCAATCATTCTGCCATCACATGTAAGCTATGAACATCAGTTTTTTTGGCACTTGCGATATTTGATTCTGTACAATCTAATTAATGCTCAAATGAATGTTTTTTCTATGCTAATCAGTTTGATTGGATGGTCTATCAGTGTGCCAAATTTGCTTTCCTAACTTGTTATCCCTAAGAAAAATTAATTATCTGGGTTGTTCGATCACACACGTCACATTTTCTTTACGAATAACCTAAACTATTTGGTGGTTCTTCTATAGCAGATGACAACAGCAATATCTATTGAGGATGTACGTAGAGAGGTGAAAATTCTGAAGGCTTTATCTGGGCATTCAAATCTTGTCAAATTTTATGATGCATGTGAGGACGCCTTTAATGTCTACATAATCATGGAGTATGTTTGCTTTTCTTACCTTTACATATTTGCTGACTTCGCATCCTTGCAATGTGCTACTTGTTTTGGCCTTCTATTAAACTGTGGATATTGCATGTACGATTTGTTCTAACACGGAACAGAATGTATAGATGTTCTTAAAACTATCTAGTATCCACAATATAGTTTTGATTACTCCTTGGAACATTTGACATTATACATAGGAGTCTTGATATCTGTTACAAGGATCCTTTTTTTTCTTGCAAACTCTATGCAAAATTATATTGTGAGTGATGTTTTCTTCACCTGTTATCTATCAGGTTGTGTGAAGGTGGAGAATTATTGGATAGACTCTTGTCCAGGTATTACATTCTCTGTGAGAATGGAATTCTAAATAACAAAATAGATGTCATCCTCATACACTTTGCTTGTTTGCCTTTTCAGAGGCGGGAGATACAGTGAGGAGGATGCAAAAGTTATTGTTGAGCAGATATTAAGTGTAGTTGCTTTCTGCCATCTTCAGGGCATTGTTCATCGAGATCTGAAGCCAGAGGTATGTGGAGTATTTGTTGGTCTCTTGTTTGTTGGTTGTATAATTTAAATTTATTTGTCTTATTGTAAATATTTTGATCTATATAATGCTGATGACTTGATTTTTTTTACAGAATTTCCTATTCAGCACTAAAGATGAACATTCTCCTTTGAAGCTCATCGATTTTGGCCTCTCTGATTTTATAAGACCAGGTAGTTCCTCCATACTGCAAAGAGCTTCTGTTTCATCTATGTTCTTTGATCTCCTATGAATTGGACAAATATGTAAAATATTATTGTCAAAAATGAACTGCTTACATCTCTTTTAGGGTCAGGTATATCAAAGTCTAACATGATTATTTTGCAGATGAAAGGTTGAATGACATTGTTGGTAGTGCATACTATGTTGCTCCGGAAGTTCTACATAGGTCATATAGCACAGAAGCAGATATGTGGAGTATTGGTGTTATCGCATATATCTTGCTTTGCGGTAGCAGGCCATTCTGGGCCCGAACCGAATCTGGGATTTTCCGCTCTGTGCTGAGAGCTGATCCTAATTTTGATGATGCACCATGGCCATCAATATCGCCTGAAGCTAAAGATTTTGTAAAAAGACTTCTTAACAAGGACTACAGAAAAAGAATGACTGCTGCCCAGGCACTTTGTAAGTAGTCTTAATGATTATCCTTTCACTTTGCAATCTGCGCACATCAACCATATTCAACATTTCTCCTTTTTTAGCTTCCAAACAATGTTGGTATTGGTAATTTTCTCATGTATCGTTTGCATATCGTAGCTCACCCCTGGTTGCGGGATGAGCGCCAGCCAATCCCTCTGGATATGCTAGTCCTCAAGTTGATTAAGGCATACCTCCGTTCTACGCCTTTCAAACGGGCAGCAATAAAGGTTTGCTTTTATGCTGCAGTTCATTTCAGTATGTAATCTCATTGTATGTTATCTACACCTTCTTTGATACTGATTCAAATAAGTATGTAATCTTATGGCATGCTATCTATACCTTTTTTGATACTGATTCAAATCAATGGAACTACATTTCTTGGATATTAGATAGGGAAACCCATTTTCAGCAGCATGCATGTCATACATTTTATTTATACTCTTTAATGATATGTTATGAAAATAGCTGGTGAGGCTTAAATGTTTAATACACTCGACAGAGGGAAGTGGGTATGTTAAACTATGTGTTAATTGGTATTATTATGTTGCCCGGTTTGCTGATTTGTTAATCATTTTTCCCTCGTTCATTTGACAGGCTCTGTCCAAAGCAATAACAGAAGATGAGCTTATCTATATCAGAGCACAGTACAACTTGTTAGAACCAAGTAGTAGAGATGGTCGAATATGTATTGAGAATTTTAGGATGGTAAGTGCTCTTGTATTGCCACCTTAACAATTAAATTCACATTTGGCATTTGCACACTTTTTTTACATGTATTGTGATTGATCGAAGTCCTTTCCATATGTGGGATACCAAACTTGTTTCTTCCGTTTCGTCTTTAAATTATGCAGGCTCTTCTCCAGAACTCTACTGATGCTATGAAAGAATCCAGAGCCCTTGATATCTTGACGGCGGTAGGAAATACCCACTTTAAAGCTCACCTTTTATTATTTTCATTTGCACACATTATCTATAATCGTTGTCAGTGGAATAGTCATTTGAATTTACCGTGTATTCAATTGCAGTTGGAGCCACTTGCATATAGAAGAATGGATTTTGACGAGTTCTGTGTGGCGACAATCAGCCCTTACCAGCTTGAGGCTTCGTCAAGGTGGGAAGAAATCGCAAGCGCAGCATTTGAGTACTTTGAGCAGGAAGGCAACCGTGTCATCACAATCGAGGAGTTAGCGCAGGTATGCAACGGATCAATTCTGGGAATGACACAACATATCTTCAATCTTGTGCATGAAATTAATCCTACTGAATCCCCATTGTGCACACAGGAGATGAATCTTTCTTCAGCGGCGTATTCTATTGTCCGTGACTGGATTAGACCGTCAGATGGCAAGCTTAGCTTTCTTGGCTATACCAAATTTTTGCATGGATTGACTATGCGAAGCAGCAATGCCAGACGGCACCGCTGATTATTTTTTTTTTTGCCTTGGTTGCTTAGATTTCTTCCATTGTTTCATTTATGAGAGTCTGATGGATGTTGGTGTTTTGCCTCTCCTTTTTTTGGTGGCTTAGCTTCTTATAGAGAATGCCTGTAGAGAAAGAGAAAACGGAAAGTGAAAGTTTATAATGGAGTTTCAGAAGAAAGGATGTTTTTACCTGTTCATATCTTGGTTGTTCTGATACATCAGTCCTAGATTATCAATGGGCACTGTACAGTTGGCTCATTCATGATTCAACCTGCTTCTTTGTGTTGCTACAGGTGTTACTTAGCTGCTATTTTCTATAAAAAGGAACTTCAGGTGAAACAGTTGGAAGAACTGTGCTGATCTTTTGACGAAATATTTGGTCGTATTGCCTGAAGAAACTGGTGTGGTTTGGAATGTTGTTAGCAGGTGCTTACAAATTGCTAATGCATGGCAAATCCAACGCAGTAGAGGGAGCCGAGCAACCGGCCGCAAATATCGTAGTGTGTTTCGCCTTTTCCAGACGATCGTACGGCGGCCCTTTATAGTTTTCAGGACAATTAACCAATGCTTTTCAAGCTCGAAAGGTACTTGCATAGAAAAACTGACAGTTGGACAGTGAGGACAGCCACGGGGATAAAATTTGATCGAAGGATGTGTGGTTTCCACGTAAAGCAGTAGCCACAGTTGGACAGTCAGGGCCGGACATGGTTTGATTCGATCTCATAGCTGTGACATGTTCAGGGAAAAAAACAACGGTATAACCATATCACACTAGGTTGAAACAAAAACGTTACCACGAAATAATCATTTAAATCTATCTATTATACAACGCGCTAGCGTTGTTCTTGCCCGAGCGCCACGCGTCCCTGGCCACGTGCCTGCCTGCACTTGGTCCGCTTCAGCCCGCCCTTTCGTGCCGTTCGCCTGCGCGCTTACGCTGCATCCGACGGCTCTGCGCATCCTCGCCGTTCGTCCGTCCGCATACTTTCGTCCTCGCCGTTCACGCGCCCGCGTACGCCGGATCCAACGGCGCGCCGCGGGCGCACGTACTGTCCTAGTAGTCTATATACTCCATTAGGTTCAAGTATAAGACGTCCGCGTGTTAAAAAAGTTATCTTTTTGAAAGTTATGAGTTATGACTAATAATTAAGCTAAAAGCAATACTTTTATATTATATTAATTTTATAATTGTTGGTGGTATCTTATAAAAAATGGTTAAAGTTATATGTTAGAGACCGTGTTTAAAAATTATATGCTTTGTATTTTTAAAACGGAGTAAGTATAACGTAGATAGAATGGCATGTCTCATCTGTCTATGAATTTATTGTACACGATTAGCGCAAGGTTGATGAAAGGTAAAGCTTTCGAGGGTGCACGGACATTAGGGTCTAAGAAAGTATAACTAGGATTGGGTTATATGTTTCATATGTGCACTATTTATATACCTGTAGTCAACCCATGTTTATATCTGGCCGTTTTCATTCCAGCTCCGTCCTTGATTGTTATATTAGCTTTTGGATGACATGGATGAGAGAGAGCAAATAATAAAAAAGAGGTTGTCTCAAAGACACCACCTCTTCCTCCACTAGCACGGATTCAGACTCGTCGCGCAAGGATGTGATACAATCCTGCGTTGACATAGCCCAGCACATTGAGCTCCTCTAAGCGTCCCTCCTCCATCGTCCGAGTCCAGTTCCACTGAGTCATGGTCATTGGCGATATGGTGGTTTGGGCGAGACGGAAGGTTTGCAGAGCTCAGTACATGTTGGAAATAAAAGTTCGCAATGGGGAACTTTTGACTTGGGGAGCTCCGTCGCCAAAAGCGTTTGCCTTTAAAGGTAAGGTGCGTGGGCTAGCACAGTGATGTTCACAAAACCCTAATGGCCATTCAAAAATCGAAACGTCTATTTGAACGGTGACTGCTGGTTTGCTAGATCACGATCAAAGATTCTTTTTGACTAAGTGCTCAGTGAAAAGCTCGTTCTTTTATAGAGCTCGATTTTAGCCTTGTGCTAAGTCTTAACGTTCGTATGGCCATGGATCTGGATTATCTTGGCCACCGAGCTACTAAATGGGAGTACAACCTACGCGATCCGAAATTCTCTTCACTGTGTCGCACACAAGCTCGACAACTTTGTCTCGTGGTCTTGTTCTACCGAGAGTGGGAAAAAGTGTTCCCGAGTTCTTAACGCTACTCTTAATGAGCTTAATTTTGCACATATGAAAAACTAACATAACATGGAATAAGTCCACCATTAGCTTATAATGATCTCTCGATCGAGAAGGATGATTACAAAATAGTCATGTCTTCTAGATCGTTTCTAGTCCGTAGTGCTAGGAAAGCTGGAGATGCAAGATATCCAAATGCATCTCCATGGCTGATACTCTTTCCCATCAGCTACACTACCCTATTCTGCATAAACCGACTAATGAGAAAGTTGGTAATGCAAGATACCTGAAACTATATCCATATGGAACTCGGGTATGGTGCATATCCAAGAACCCTTTCCCATCAATTTTACTATCCTACTCCCTATTCAAAGTGGCGACGCTTTGGGGGCCTGTTCCTGGTGACACTCTAGCCGAGGATCCCTGCGAATCCGATGTTCCGACCACGGTTCCGTCGTCACCACCACTGAAGGTGCTCTAGATTCATTTATAGTCTTACCTTTCTAGATCATTGGCCGATGATCTACTAAATTAAATGGTGCACAATAATTTATATGCTTCTAAAAAGAACAATTTGCTAGATAATATTAATAATTTTAACTGCGGCGCTAATTCCCTACCAACCTATCTACTCCGAAATTATTTACGAGTTCTTCATCGGCCGAAAGCCCGAAATAAATATTTGACGATGAACCCGAGAAATTTTCGAGTTTTGTTTCCGGAACAGACATGCGCGCGTCACCTGTGGGCCTGTCTGTAGTGGGGCAAAGCCCAAGCCCATCTGGCGGCACCGCCCGGCACGCACGCACGCGTCGTTTCATGCGTGTCGCCCGCCTTCACCTGAAGCTGCCTCCCCGCGCAGACCGAACCCGATGCCCCGCGTTTTATTGCCGGCGCCGCCTGCAAAGGCTCCCAGTTTCCAGGCGCGGTCTCCCCTGCTCGCGCAAGCTTCCAAGCTTTGCCCTCTGCGACGTGCGTGTGCACCGTCCAAAGCCTCACCTGCAACGCAAGCTAGCTACTGCTCCATGACCATGCCGCTACGCAACGCAAGGCGGCCCATGCCCATGAATTATACATAGATTGTGTTTTAAAAAAACCAACCCTGATTAATTAAAACTGTCAAGTTCAGTAGAAATTAAGATCCTATTTGTTTAAGCTGTAACTTCTCTAAAATCTGCTTCTGAAAAAAACCACCAAAAAGTTACTTATCATATAACAGTACAATCTGAGCTTTTAGAGACTTTTGACTTCTTAGAAGGGGGTTTCAAAAGCTGACCGTTTGTTTGAACTTCTGACTTCTAAGGTTAGAAGCTGGTTAGAAGCTCAAACAAACAGTGTCTAAGACTGAAACGGTGAAACCTGTTATTATAATAAATAAATAAATAATATTAATAAGTAATAAAAAGGAGTTACGAAATTACCTCGTAGCACTTCTGCACACCTTTTTAACTTAAATTAAGTTCATTATCATTATTTTTTTTGTTTACGTACTTCCTAAAAAAATCTCTAAATTCAGCTTCGATTATTACTTTTTAGGTTTTTAGTCACAAGTTAAAACGGTTAAAATTCATTTACAGCAGGCAAAAGGATAGCTAATTTCAATGCTGCGAAAAATAAACTAAATGGTTTCATTTATGAGAGTGTATATAACTGTGTAACTCAAACTAAACAAACGTAACTCAAACTAAATACGGTGTAACACAAACTAAAACAAATGTAAGCAAATCTAAATGGTTCGACTAACTACACCAAACACTAACTAGGTCGCCACAAAAGTCAACGACGAGAAGTTAATCAGCCAGCGCATGATGTATGTGATCAAATTGTGACAGACGTCATACAGCATACTATCGGGTCAATCTCGTTCAGGCCATGCAACGCTTTGATGAGCAAAGTTCGGGCCATGGGAAAGACTGTTCGCTTGGTTGATCTGGACAATGATCGAGGAGTACTTTTAGATAAGATCAAGCCATCTTTAATTTTGAAATCTTTTGTTTTTCAACACTATTTCATCTAGCCTATAGGTTTAAAAAAGAATATACTCACTCCTTTTCATAATATAGGACGTATTAAAAAAATCATGAATATCAAGGAATATCCGGCATCAGTTTTTTATTCCACTGTTGCCCTTGATTAATTAGCTTGATTTGGTTGGTTAGTGACTTGATTTTTGTTAATTAATGTCTTAATTTGCATGCATGGCGTTGGGTGTTGACTCCATTGTTTCCAACATAAGGTCAATTCCGCTGTTGCCCTTGAATAATTAGCTTGATTTGGTTGATTATTGACTTGATTTGTTAATTAATGACTTGATTTGCATGCATGATGTTAACTCCATTGTTTCCAACATAAGGCCAAATTAAACTACAAAAAAAGGTTGTACCTATGCAAGCAGGAGGGCCTAGTTTTGACGGACCATTTACGTAGCGCGCTGCCACGAGCCCGACCCAACGAGGTGAGCGTGTGTGGTTCTCTGTTTCTCTCTCCCATCATATTCTATAGTGGAAAGGAGCAAACTCTACTATTAAAGTCCTCCAGTTCTTTTGAGCTTAACAGCTTAACGTCTTAACAGCTTAACGACTTATCTATGTTTTGAAAACACATATGCTTTGAGTTTTTTTAGTCCGTTTTTCGCTGTTTTGAAGGTGGGTTCTAACGCTTTAAAAAACAAGTCAAACGAAATGTATCCGAATCTCGAGACTATCTCGAGAAACTCTCGAAGTTCAGTCATTTCAGCCGTTCATCAGTTCAGATCATCTCAAAAGAACAGGGCCTTAAGCATGTCCTCCACTCCTCCCACTAGCAATATGGTACTAAAGAAATATTATATGCCTCATGCCATACATGTGCCTGTGAGATTTTTCAGAAATTATTTGTCTATAAAATGGGCAAAGCCCAATAATTCCAACATTATGTTTGACCTACACCTTCTAAATTTATGTCGTCAAGTGGTCATTATAATTTTATAATTTTCATTCTTTGCGCTTAGTAATTCACACGTGCCAGGACCAAACTAATGTTAGCATTGGAGTTTCCTTTAACCAGAAGCCATCAAAATTAGACACCTTGAGAAAATCATTTTAAAAGTTTATGCGTTCTGAGGCAGCAGATGAATGTATTAACGGATATTTTGCAGGGACGATATACTATTGGATCAATTTTTTCTATGTTAGTGTGTTAGGAATTACGCCGATGCAAGATCACGAACGACACCAGGAGGCACGATGTTTGGTAACGCAGTTCGGCTTTCGCCTACATCTGCGTAATTCCTAACAAGTGGTATCAGAGCCAGGTCGGCGAGGTTGGCCATGCGGAAGATCTAGGGGGAAACACGGGGTTTATGCATACACGGGCGCCGCAGAAAACACCTCATCGGCACAAGGTGGAGCATGGCGGTGATCGACGATTCGATCGGTGGTGTCGGACACTTCGGGCAGGAGGCTCGAATCGTTCGATGGGCTACCGTTGGCAGGGATTGACCAGACGTGGCAATCAGGCTGACAAAGTAGCCGGCGAGGTCGACAGACGATGGCGACGACCTCGGCGTTCGTGATCAGACCGGCAGGCGCGGATGGATGCCGGATAGATTGAAACGGCGGGAGCAGTGATGCGACCGGATGTTGCACAGGAGACGCTGCATCACGACACTGAAGGTGAAGCTGTGGCGTGGATGCAGATAGTCAGAGTGCGGCATGTTTTACCGTGCATGGACGTGGTGCACGGTGGCGGGCTGGGAAACCTGCTCGAGGGCTCGAAGATTGAAGATTGGATCTGAAGTTAGAGGTGGTTTTGCTACGATTTTTCTGATATTTTTTTCGGCGACGGCGGATGTTCTCAGTGGCTGCGACGAGGTGTGGCGCAAGTCGGCGGCGCTGTACGGACATCGAGGCGGCGTCACTGCGGCGGCCCAGAAAATTCATTTACAGCAGGCAAAAGGATAGCTAATTTCAATGCTGCGAAAAATAAACTAAATGGTTTCATTTATGAGAGTGTATATAACTGTGTAAAACTAAACAAATGTAACTAAAACTAAATACAGTGTAACTCAAACTAAACAAATGTAAGCAAATCTAAATGGTTCGACTAACTACACCAGCTAGCTCGCCACAAAAGTCTACGACGAGATGTTAATCAGCCAGCGCATGATGTATGGGATCAAATTGTGACAGACATCATACAGCATACTGTCGGGTCAATCTCGTTCAGGCCATGCAACGCTTTGATGAGCAAAGTTATAGGTTTGTTCGCTTTGTTGATCAGCTGGACATCGATCGAAAAGTACTTTTAGATAAGATCAAGCCATCTTTAATTTTGAAATCTTTTGTTTTTCAACACTATTTCATCTAGCCTATAGGTTTTAAAAAGAATATACTCACTCCTTTTCATAATATAGGACGTATTAAAAAAATCATGAATATCAAGGAATATCCGGCATCAGTTTTTTATTCCATTGTTGCCCTTGATTAATTAGCTTGATTTGGTTGTTAGTGACTTGATTTTTGTTAATTAATGTCGTAATTTGTATGCATGGCGTTGGGTGTTGACTCCATTGTTTCCAACATAAGGTCAATTCCGCTGTTGCCCCTGAATAATTAGCTTGATTTGGTTGATTAGTGACTTGATTTGTTAATTAATGTCTTGATTTGCATGCATGATGTTGTAATTAATTAGCTTGATTTGGTTGATTAGTGACTTGATTTGTTAATTAATGTCTTGATTTGCATGCATGATGTTGACTCCATTGTTTCCAACATAAGGCCAAATTAAACTACAAAAAAAGGCTGTACCTATGCAAGCAGGAGGGCCTAGTTTTGACGTACCATTTACGTAGCGCGCTGCCACAAGCCCGACCCAACGAGGTGAGCGTGTGTGGTTCTCTGTTTCTCTCTGCCATCATATTCTATAGTGGAAAGGGGCAAACTCTAATATTAAGCATGTCCTCCACTCCTCCCACTAGCAATATGGTACTAAAGAAATATTATATGCCTCATGCCATACATGTGTCTTTGAGATTTTTCAGAAATTATTTGTCTATAAAATGGGCAAAGCCCAATAATTCCAACATTATGTTTGACCTACACATTCTAAATTTATGTCGTCAAGTGGTCATTATAATTTTATAATTTTCATTCTTTGCGCTTAGTAATTCACACGTGCCAGGACCAAACTAATGCTAGCATTGGAGTTTCCTTTAACCAGAAGCCATCAAAATTAGACACCTTGAGAAAATCATTTTAAAAGTTTATGCGTTCTGAGGCAGCAGATGAATGTATTAACGGATATTTTGCAGCGACGATATACTATTGGATCAATTTTTTCTATGTTATTGCAAAGTCGTCGGTTTCTTATATATTATTGTAATTATTTTGTATTGTATTTTATTTTTAAAAAAGTTTTTTTTCCCTAGTTGCATTCAGAAGGACAAGTCAAAATATGCAGAAGAAGCAACGTGGCCTGCACACTTGGAAAGCTCAATCGAAAGCGTCATTGTGGCCGGCCTCTACCTCTATGGACTTTGAGAAGCCAACCTTCCCTGGCTCGATGAAGCCATCGATGTGGTTTAATAATGTATGGCCCATTGACCTGCTCGACTGCATGCAGGCAGCAATGCATCATCGACCGAGATTGCCCTGTCCATTAGTTTTTATGTACTACTCCACAGTCCACATTGATTAAATTATGATCAATTATCAATTATTATATTCGACTCGTCGCTCCCGGCAGGCACCAAGTGGCGCGCCATGGTAAAACGGGGCGAGGCTCGCGTGCATGAACTAGCAAGCTAGCAGGATGCAATGCTAGCTTCCCTCAAACGTGCAGAGCTTGTTGCAATCTGTGCTATGACCCTTTACTCTCGTAAGGATGCTCATGTCAATGTTGTAAAAGGTCTCTCCATTTTCTAGAAAATTAAGGTAGAAGCCACAAAAGTACAGAGCAAGAACTAGACGATACCTCGAAGACACTAGGCGGCCTAGAGATGCCAAAAGGGTACGAGCCCCGTGGCTCGCATATATCTCCTCGAAGGTTGGCGGAATCTTCGAGGGGATCATGATGATTGAGAACGCAAAAACCGAAGGCAACTCCTCCTAGCAAAATCCCCTCACCAGAGAAGACACGGAAAGCCCGAAGACTCCTCAGTAGCAACCCAAAGACACACAAAACCCCCCCACAAGAACTAGGGACTCGATTAAGAGGCAAAAACACAGGATGCATTTCACAATCTAGGAGGCCCCTCTTAGTGGGCCACCTACTGGGCCAAAGGACCCAGGGAGGCGTCAATTATATTTATAAAACAACAATGATTTATTTATATTGGTTCGCAAATACAGCCGACATATATAGATGTTCAATATATCAATGTAAAGTTTTAAATAAAACAAGCATGGACAAAATTTAAAAGGGTTGGAGCTTGAAAAGATTCTGTTGGTTCAAGTTCAAAATACATGATATATGGTTTTAACAAAAATATCTCTCCACTCCACTTCCTCCTCTCTCTCTCGCACTTTCACTACAAGAAGACTAGTCTATAACAACACACCCTTTGCATCATATATGGGTTGTGTTGCTGAAAAACACACGATGACTATTTACTCCAACACACACCTACACACGGAGACTCGGCTAATTTCATTACATATTGGCCAATACATCGAAGTGTTCTTAGGTCCCTATGTTCCCATGTTGGGAAGCTTTGTATATGTCGATATTGATGTGTGTTTTTAGCTTGTAGTTATAAGCTTGTGCAGTTTTTATGCAGTTTAGTGTTTGTATGGGCAATATCGTACAATAACTTATTTTAAATGCAATAAAATATTTCTTTTTGGATTATTGTTCATATTTGATTTTATTATATTATTGAATGAAAATTATATTTATATTTAAGTCAAATATATCCAACAAAGAAATAGAAAATAATAATTTGCATTGGCATTTAGTTGTGTTGCAATAGGTCATATATGTGATGCTAAGAGATGTTCCCCATGCTATGCAAACATGTGATGCTAAATTTGTGTTGCTGCTTTGCAACACATATACGCATGTACAACATCATATGGTTCGTGTTGCAGTGTAAAGCTCAACAACACCACCTATAACATCACCTACATTATGTGATGCTAGAAACGACTGCAACACATATACGTACATATAACAACATATGAGCATGTTGCTATATGTCAGTCTTGTAGTAGTGTTTATTTTTCTCTCTTCCCATCTCTCCCCCTTGTCTCGTCGAACCTCTCTTTCTCCCCACGAGGCACCTTTTTCTTCCCATCATCTTCTTTCACCTTTGCATAGCTAAGGCACCAGCGGACGACTGACATGGATGTGGTACAAGCATCGCAGCGCAGCACAGACATAGAGGAACATGATGTGACTTGTCACCAACACCCCCCCTTCTCCCCTCTTCTTTGGGCGGGTGCAACACATTCGCACCTTGATGACCGACGTCAAGGCAACGTGCATGACAAGCGCAAAGCCCAATACTTTTTTATGTTTCGTTCGTGCAGATTTTAAAACCAACACTAATTTTTTTATGCTGAAAAATTATTGTCGATTCAAAAAAGAAGCTAATCAACATTTTTAATAATAGTGCACCATGTCCGTAGAAGGTCACAATTGGCCTAAGTTGCTCTGCCTTGCTGACCTCACCGAGCTTTTTTTTAAAGCAAAAGAGCAGAAGAACTGCCATCTATTAATCAAAGAGAGGAGAGAACAAAAATGGGGGAACAACGCCCCTCTCACTACGGCTTAAGGGGCAAGAAAGGCAATTTACAGAAAAGAGGCTCCTGCGACCTCACCGAGCTTTTGTTGCCTAAGCCCAACCTTCACTTCCATTGTGATAATTTAGAGGGGATAGACCAATGCGAACAACGGTGGTACGACAATTAGGGCATGGCGGTGAGAATCGACTGATGGAAGGTCGGTGGTGGCTAATTAAATGATGCTAAACACATAAGATGAATGTAGGCAAGCTGGAGTCAGCGATCAGAAGCCACCGGTGGTAGGCAAATCAGCAACAGGAATAAGGATAACAGTCAATTATAACATAAAAATCTACCTATCTATTATATGTGTATAACAGGGTTCAACGGAGCCATCACATAATCATAAAATCCAAGAAAATTTCAAATTAATAAAAAAATAGTGGAAAATTCTATGTTAATGAAATAAAAAAAGAAATTTTCTAGTTATCACGTTAGATTAAAAAAAATAGAAATCAAAATAAAAAATAATGAAAATAAGAGTTTGTTAGTATTTGCGCCAATGCAAGGTTACGAACGACATCAGGAGACATGATGTTTGGTAATGCAGTTCAGCTTTCACCTACATCTGCGGGACGCTGATTATGGGATAATAGAAATCAAAATAAAAAATAATGAAAATAAGAGTTTGTTAGTATTTGTGCCAATGCAAGGTTACGAACGATATCAGGAGACACGATCGATGTTTGGTAATGCAGTTCAGCTTTCACCTACATCTGCGGAGTGCTGATTATGGGCGCTTGATTTTGTTAGGTTTTGTGTCGAATATGTGTACAAGTAGGTTACATAAACTCTGTGCTGTAGGTAGGTTGGTTTATAGTTGGAGTCGGACTCTAGCCAACCTTCCACTATATAAAGGGGGCAGCCTTGGTGTAACCAAAGACAACGACTGCATAATAGTAGCATAGGTCTGAGGGGGTCAGCGGCCGGCATCTAGTCGTGAGCTGTGCAGCTGGTGTGTTGCGGTATTATGGTTTGGGGGGTAGCGCCAATATAAGAACCCCGTAGATATAGATGAAAGTTGAACTGCGTGACCAAACATCGTGTCTTCCATTGTCGTTCGTGATCTTGCATTGATGTAAATCATAACAGAGTTCATGTTAGATTTGAAAAGTGGCTACAATAAAAAATAAAAATGCATAAGTTTGAAATAAAAAATAATAGAAATAAGGGCTCATATCGAATTAAAAATATTGAGATAAATTAAGCCGTACAAAAACATGCGACGCTATGTCTGTTAAAATTATGTTAAAATAATAATTGCGACATTATTTAAGAGATGGATGACTAAGCGACGACAAGAAGGGACAATCCCGCTGTACAGCACTCGCGTAAAACTTATCCTATCAATTATCGTTGGACTCCGCAGTTCATCTTATAAACACCTTGATGGCTTTGATTACATGATTGCACGGCCGAGTGTCCTGCTTCTCGTCTTTCTCAATGTATGGATGGCCGGGTCTTCATCCATACCGGCCGAGTACACCGGCACTATCTGCTCGTCCCAACCATTGTCCGGACTCCGGGACACACATGCGCCGATGCGCGCATCACCCGCGGTGCGTACGCAACGCACGCGTCGTTTCATGCACCGTGCTGCGCCTCCACCTGAAGCCGCCTCCCCGCGCGCGCAGCGACCCAAAGCCAAGTTACACGTCCTCTCCCAGCCAGCTTCCAGGCGCGGCGAATGAAGGACAGCTGATGAATTCTACGGCACGCCAGTCCAGCGCCGCTGCCGCTGCCGCGCGATCGATCGACACGCAAGAGGGAGAGGCTCCTGTCACGCGCAAGCTTCCAAACTTTGCGATGAGCGAGCGAGACGTGCGTGCGTGCGTGCGTGTACCGTTCAAAAAGTCTCTGCTGCAGGTGGAAAAATACCCGAAATAATCAACAGTTAATTGAAAATTTATGGAGAGGCTCCTGTCACGCGCAAGCTTCCAAACTTTGCCATGAGCGAGCGAGCGAGACGTGCGTGTACCGTTCAAAAAGTCTCTGCTGCACATGCAAGCCACGCCTCAACTGATAGTCTGATACTCACTGTTCTTCTACTTGACAGCTGGTAACGGGGTGGTGTTACGAGTTTTAAAGAGGAATAGGAGGGATTTTAATTTGAATGCAGTGTAGGGCCATCTGATTTTTTTTAAAAAAAGAAGAAGTGCTACATCGCTACCACTTGGAATTTTTCAATCTTACAAACGTTTCTGTTTCTGTTTCTGCGCGTCGCGCCCCGTAGAACTCTCTTCTCACATTTGCGCACGCTGAACTCGGTTTCTGGATACCCCTTCCGCGATACGGATGGAAACTCGGTTTCTCAATGACGAACGGCACCGTAACAGATGTCATCAGCTGCTCTCTGATACATACTCGTCTAAAACATTAGATCAAGAAAAATGTGTGGTAAATATTTATTTTAGGTGTAGTAAAAGTCTGAAAGATTTTCTTTAACATAGCCCGTGAGTTTAGTCGTGAAGGAATGTGCAATAAAAAACGATAAAGTATATGATATTCCTTGCATTTGGGAACAAAGTCAAAATTTGGCCATGGTGTTGAAGACATTGACCAACGATTGTTGATCCTATCTGGCCCCGCCAAGGAGGTCCACAGCCCTAAGATAGGTTGTCACCCAGAGCATGGGTGAGCGCCGCGGCCAAGGCATGAGGAACTAGCCGACGAAACCCTGGAGTGGGGGAATAGGCGATCAGCCAAGGACCCTTGAACTCTCATGAGGCCAAAGCCGGACTGTGCCAGTCCAAGGGTTGTAGCGTGATGTTTTCGTCTGACGAATGGAGGTGGGAGGGTTACCCCCACCACTTGTGGGAAGACCGCCACCCACCCCCACCCCCACCGCTATTGCCGCCATCACCACCGCGACTACCATCGCCACCACAAAGATGATTGCGGTTGTTGTTGTCACGATTGCTATTGTTGGTGCGAGGTGGGCTGGAGGTAGTGTCAGAAGTAGCCATGGCAGACGAATGATATTCGTGTTGTATTGCAAAGAGGGCCAGAGATCAGTACATATATGTGAGCATTTTTCATATCCTACGATTGATTTATAAAAGTATCCAAAGATTTAGAAAGAGCTGTCACGATGCAGTAACGCACGTGTTGTAACCACTGGAGACGGTGCCAATACGTCTAACAGCGTGCATATACGCGGGACGCGGGTAAATAGGGCAGAAATGTGTGAGCTGAGCGGGGTCCAGGCTCCACGACTCCAGGCGGGCGGACGGGACGGGTGTGGAATGGATGGAGCTGGCAACATATTGACACGGAGAAGCGTAAAAGAACATATTGACACGGAGAAGCGTAAAAGAGGAGCGGCGGAATCGATTCTTGCGACCCACCAGCCACCAACCGCACTCGATCACCTGGGGTTGGAAGTGCACCCGCCGCTTCCAACTTCCAAGGCAAGGATTCCCAGCCATCTCGCCGCGCTCGTGCGTGCGCAGGCTCAGGCTGGCGCGGCGGCTCCAGGTGCGCCTCATTCGATCGGTACAGCTGGAACGGACGCGCGCGGCGTAGCGTCGCTCCATCACATCCGGTTGGGTCGATTCGGTGAACTTGCTTCACTTGCAGTCCCGGCCTTCCCGCGACGCCAAGTGATCACCGACGGATGCAGCGTGTGAGGGGCATGGTCCGTAGGCGAGAGACTTCTCAACGGAGGGAAAGGTGGTTACTCAGGGGAGCTAGGTCATGTCCTGTCTTTGTTCAACAAAAGACAAAAGTTTCTTTTTTTAACTCTTTGATTATGAGCAATTGTTTACGGGCAGATATGAAGAGATAAGATAAACTTTACTTAGCTCTACAAAGTTAAAGGAGGTTCTATTGAGCGCGGTGAAGGTGGTGATGACTGATGCGGTATCAAGTATTAGCACTGCGAAACATAATTGAAATGGCCAAAAAGGTGAAGTAGCTAGGTGACACACTGGCCCATGAAAGATCACACAATCAAATCGGGTTCAACATAACGTCAATAAGATCACTTTTAAGTTTTTTAAAAATGTGGTGGTTGGTCTCGGCATCCTCTGCAACGGAGTCTTGATAGGGTTAGTGCCCTTGTCCCAGATATAATTGTGGGATTCTTTCTCCCCCTTAGTGGGAGTTTTATTTTTTATCTGGAGCTGATTTCGTCATATCAGTTTTCAAAGACCGAATCCTGTGATTTTTGAAGTGTTGATGAGGCGCGACAAGGGAAAGCTAGATTTACGAAAGCAGATAAGAGAAGGAAGGTGGATGAATTTTTTTTTGGTGTTTGAGCTTTATTTCTATTAAGGAAAATGCATGTCATTCAAGGATTACATAAAACGACTAGTCTATGCTTACTAGTGCATACACTGTGTCACACACGAAACAAGTTTTTGCTCTGATCCAAAGTGATACAAGATATTTTTTATATGACTTGTGTTTGATCCTTATGTGAAGTTGCGTTATAAGCTTTGTCGTGGTCATAGTCTTTGACCTACGAATAATAAAATACCATGTTTGTCAAAAAAACAAAAACAATGGCCCTAATAACATTGACATGATTTTTTTAAAAAAAAAGTTTGTCGACGATGTATACCAACACTGTAATAAAATTGCTCATGTACATGTGTAGGTACAGTAGTGTAATTAGTTAATCCAAACAAAATTATAATTAATCTCTCCATTTTTAGAGGCAAATTTTTTATTTAAAAAGGACTTTAGATAATGTCTTATTTATACGTTATCAGTTGTTTTAAAATAATATTATATTAAGTAATTTAAAACACGAAACCATAGATATATACATTTTTTGCATATTAAAGTTACGTATAATTTAACTAATTCTTAATTAAAATTTATGAAATTTGATTTATTAAACTAAAGTAAGCCTTATATATATTAAAACATATTTCCAAAACATATGTCCATCGGTCTTTCCTAATAGTACCTAATGCACAATTATTAAGTTTACAACCAGAAAAACTAGACCAAAGTACATCTAGCTAGCCAGCTCAGCACAAAGCCTCCTAGCTAGTCCTACCAAGCTAATCAAGCAACGTTAAGATGCATGAGTCTCTTCAAGCTGGGATGGCCAGGTCAAAGTCAAACTAGCTAATTAAACTAGTTAAACCCATTCAATTATTAAGCTTCGCAGTGTGCTGCTAGCTTGGTTGAGCCAAGCCAAGTCCCACCTACGCCCGGTGCAAGTGTTGAGTGTGACTGACCGCGAGGTCAGAATGCCAGATCCTACTCATGGGTCAGAATGCCAGGTCGTGTATTCATGGAGGAGACTTCTCGACAGGCTCGAGTCATGCCAGCTGGGCAGCTGCCCCACCAACGTTCTCATGCCACAACTCATATCAGGACATGTTTATTTTAATGACAAACATCATGTACTTGTTAGAATATTATGGGCATGTACTCAACGCCCCGCCTCCACTATCTATTAGCCCCCGTCAAAATAGATAATAAGGATAAAACACACTTTCTTTATTTTTTTTATTTATCGCCGTTGACTTTTATACATGCTCTTTGATCATTCATGTTATTTAAAAAATATTTAAGTATAATTTATTTTGTTATGTTTTGTTTTACCATTAAAGGTATTTTAAGCATGTCTTATATATACTCCCTCTGGTCATAAAAACAAGACGCCGTTGACTTTTGGACACGGCTTTGACCATTCATCTTATTCAAAAAACTATGTAAGTTATCATTTAATTTGTCATGATTTGTTTTATCATTAAACATACTTTAAGCATGATTTATATTTACGCATGTTTGCGCTAAACTTTTAAATAAGACGAATGGTCAAAAGCGTGTCCAAAAGTCAACGATGACGTCTTTTTATGACCGGAGGGGGTATTTTTTACATGTTTGTGCTAAATTTTTAAATAAGACGAATGATCAAAAGTCATGTTTAAAAGTCAACGGTGACAAATAAAAAAGAACGGATCGGCTACAACACATCGATCAATTAAATAAGCTACAAGTATGTGAAAGCTATTTTTTGTTTCTTGTTTTTCTTTTTCTTTTTTTAATCTAGCTCATGCTATATTGTACATGTATATTCTTTTAAGTAATATATGTTTGGAATTTCTATAGTCTTATCCTAAAAAAACTATTTATGAAAAAAATATGATTGTCCATATCATTGTATGAGTTGTTATATTTATGATTATTTATACGTGACATGGTAAATACTTTGCTATATTAACGGTAGCTGTCTATATTATTGTACAAGTCCTGAGTCATGTCGGGTGATACAGCGTATATACATTTGTACGCAACGTACACTACCTAAAGTCTGTGACAACCTCATGGTGACCTGATGGAGACTTTGCTTGATGAATTTGCTGGTCACTACATTATATATATATTTTTTCTATGGAACACACAGGGAGAAAAACCATCACCATACAATATGAGACAAGATCAGAATCCAAGCAAGGAGCCTCCAAAAACCGATATGCTAAAGAGGACTCAGGCCACAATGCTCCTGTGCGCCGCACAAACAAGTGTGTGGTGGTCTCTCCGCGCTTGACAAAAGATCTGGATCGTGAAGCTCCAATATCCCATATCCGTAGCTCCAGTCCGGGTTTCCCTGCGCGGTGACGCTGTGTCAGGAGATATCGCCGTGGATGAAGAGGAAGACGAAGGAACCCTCGCGACGCCGCCGCTCGCGTCCGCGGCGAGACGACCGACTCAGCCGGCAAAGTCTGGTCGCCACGAACCTATGCGACCCCATAAACCGATCCTCAACCCTTATTACTCCCTCCGCTCTTTTTTTTAAAAAGTTTTTAATTTTTGAACACGCTTTTAACCATTCGTCTTATTATAAAGAACTATGTAAATATCATTTATTTTATTATGATTTGTTTTATTAATAAAGTATTTCAAATATGACTTATCTTTTGCATGTTTGCACTAACTTTTTCAAATAAGACAAATATCAAATGCGTGTTCAAAAGTTAAATGCGTCAGACAAAAATACGAAGAGAGTACTCCATAGGAGACTTGTCAAACGGAGTAGTTAATTAATGAAGATGGAGAGGTGATTACACGGACAATACAGGACAATTCCATAGGAGACTTCTCTATTATTTAATATGTTGATGATATATTGCTTGTATGCCAGCATGTGCTAAACAACTTTTCTATCTGAAGAGGATCCTTCAAATTTTTTTAGAAGCCACTGGACTCTACTTTAAATATCATAAATCATTCTTAGTTCCAATCAATATATCCCAGGGCTCATAGTCTAGCTACACTCTTTGATTGTTCAGTGCGGTCTATATAAGTCTTTTACTTATCTAGGTCTTTTCATGGGAACCACAAAACCAAATATTCAAGATTTCCTTACTCTGGTGGATAGAGTTTAATACCGACGTTCATCAAGTGCATCATATCTTTTTATGGGGGGAATATTGACTTTGGTTAAATCAGTTTTATCCTTAGTGCCAACATATTATATGCGTGCCGTTAATCTCCTAGATATGATTGTTGAGCAAATTGATAAAGCAAGACGATATTATCTGTGGTGTGGATCAATGGACATGAACTCAAAGAAACCGCCCTTTGATCATCTGGGAGGTGGTCCGTAAACCGAAAAGCTCGGTTGGTTTGGGAGTCACTAATCTTCGTTTGCAAAATCAGGCATTCTTGATGAATTGCACCTTCACAATTGTTTAATCAGTTGGATGTGTCCTAGGTTAACCTCCTTGGGTCCAACTTGGTTCCTAACAAGTTACCATATGCTTCTTTCAGTGTTTCATTTTGGTGGAAGAACATCATTTCACTGTTGGATCAATTCAAAGGACTTGCTACTTGCTTGATTGGAACTTGGAAGTGGTCGACCAGTGTTTATTTGGTATGACATATGTGAAGGCAAGTTTCTATCCCTCCCACTTTCCACATTTTTATTCTTATGCTATCAGTGCTGTAGCAACGGTACAGGAACTCTTCTAATGCATAAAGTGTTTGTGGATAGAGTTATTGTTATTCATAACCGAAGACAATCCTTTTAGTATTGTCTATCTCGTAAATATTATACTTGTATCTTTATTGTAACAAGTACTCCTTCCGTTCCAAATTGTAGTTCACTGTCGACTTTTGGATATTCTATTTGACCATTCGTTTTATCCAAAAAATATATGTAAATATGATTTATTTATTGTGATTTATTTTATCATTAAACATACTTTAAGCATGACTTATATTTTTTCATGTCTGCACTAATTTTTGAATAAAATGAAAGGTCAAAAGGCGCATTCAAAAGTAAACAGTGAACTACAATTTGGAAGAGAGGGAGTAATATACAGTAGGAGCCTGTCATATTATTCTCTCTTAAAAAAACAACCCGAACCCCAAGTCCTATAACCGCCATCATCGTTCGGACCGACGTAAATAAAATTGGCCGACGTTAATACGTCGTTTTCCTGTAGTGTCCCTCCGTTTCAAATTATAGTTCACTGTCGACTTTTGGATATTCTATTTGACCATTCGTCTTATTCAAAAAATACGTGTAAATATTATTTATTTATTGTGATTTATTTTATCATAAACATACTATAAGCATGCCTTATATTTTTTCATGTCTGCACTAATTTTTAATAAAATGAAAGGTCAAAAGGCGTATTTAAAAGTAAACAGTGAATTACAATTCGAAAGAGAGGGAGTACTATACAGCAGGAGCCTCTCATATTATATATTTTTCTCTTAAAAAAACGTCCCGAATCCCTAGTCCTATAACCGCCATCATCTGAGCCCAAATCGCCCGCCCCTAGCCGCAGCCGGCACGCGCGCGCGCGCCTCCCTTCCTTATCCCCAAAGAAACCACACGCACAAAACGCCGCCGCCCCAGGCGCGCGCCGCGCCGGCGGCCACGAACCCACGTCTCCACCGGTTCGGGAGGGCGCTGACACGCGAAACGGGCGTGAAATCGTCAGATTTTGCACGCACCGCGCCGCGCGCCCCAGCCCAACCAACCGCGCCCCGCCCGGCCCTATATAAGCCGCCCCCGTCGCCTCCCACCATCTCCTCTCTCGTCGCCGTAGAACCACAAGAAGAAAAAAAATCGCAGCCAAAGTGGAAGACTAACCATGTCCAACGTGCCCACCTCCCTCCGCGACTCCTCCCTCACCGTCTTCCGCCTCGCCATCTCCAGCTCCGACCCCTGGCCCTTCTCCCTCTAACCCAACCCCAAACCCTCCCCCTCTAGCTAGCTAGCTAGCCCCCTAGCCTTCTTCGATCTTCTTCTTCCTCAGGTCTCGGTTCGGCTCGTGATGCACGGCAAGGGGCAGCAGAAGGTGGGCGGCGGCGCGGCGGCGCTGCCGGCGGGGACGACGGTGGCGCCGAAGGGGTGCGTGACGGTGCGGGTGGGCGCGGAGGGGGAGGAGCAGCGGCGGTTCGCCGTGCCGCTCGGGCACCTCAAGCACCCGCTCTTCGGCGCGCTGCTCGAGGAGGCGGAGCGCGAGTACGGCTTCAAGCAGCAGGGCGCCATCGCTATCCCCTGCAACGTCGACCGCTTCGTCCAGGTCGAGGACATCATCAGCCGGGACCTCCATGGCTGCGCCGCCGCCTCCGGGGACCACCACCACCACCACCACCACAGCCACAGCCACAGCCATCTCCACCTGCCGCGCTTCGTCGGGTGCTTCGGCGCCTGAGCAAATCAATCAATCGGCTGATGGTTTGGATCAATCGAGGTGTTTCTTGCTGTTCCTTTTAGGATTGGTGAAGTAGTTAGATCGATCTTGATGGTTTGCTTCGACCTCCGTTCTCTCTCGTTGGTTTGTTACAGGTTGATTCGATTGGTTTCCGGAGAGAATTGGAGGACGAATTCTATGTTGATGATGACGAAAAGTTAATATCAAAGTGTAAAAAGAAAGAGAATATTGTCATGCATGTGCTAGTAGATTTTAGCTTAACTTTCAGTTTTTCTTTTGCGTCAATACACTGGAGATTAATTTGTGCAAATTGTCCTTGCGTTTACAATGACACGCATGGAAGCATTTTTTTTATTAATGCTAATACGTTGTCAAGTTCTTGACAGAAAACTATCATAGGAATTTTGCAAGAAATAGGCTTGGTCCTGCCCATCTGACGATTTCTTTCTCACGCCTTCTAACTTCTAAGAAAAGATATCTTTTTCATCTATTAGCAAAAAAGAACACGCCTTCCGACTTCTAAGAAAATACTAGTATTTCTTTTTTTTCCTGCTTAATTTCGAATATCATCTTTGAAAGTTATCAGGGGAAGACCAGATAAAGATATAATTTTTCTCTCATATTTTATTTCCAATTATCATCTTTGAAGTTATCAGGGAAGGCCAGAAAAAAAAAGGTATAATTTTTATCTCAAAGATTTATGTTTCTCGCCTTCTAACTTCTAACATAATATTTTTCTCTGTTTTGTTCATTCGCTTGATTTCAAATTTCAAACTTTGAAGGTGTTCACATAAAAACCAAAAAGATTTTTTTTTGTAATGTGCTTGCAAATTAGGGTTTTGGGAGCATGCTTAATTAGCGTGATCCGCCATTAAGTGTATGGAGATCGGGCAGAATAACTCAAATTGATATCTACCTATATATTCTCTTCTCCACCTTGTCGTTAAGCATATTCCATTATACCCCTTAATATTCCGGGATAGGCATTCTCGCCGTGCTTCACGTCTCTTAATTTAAGCCTCCAAAATCAACGATATTTTCTGACTGCACACACACGAACAAGATTAACCCTAAAAAGGATCTCGGTTGATGTCAGGCAGGAAAATAGCAGAAATTTGGAAGATATATTCGTAATTTGTGGGTTAATTAGTACAAAACGACTCTACGTATTTATGCGCGTTGCTAACCTGCTGAGCTGCAGCCAATCAAGCATATATATGAGCTATACGTCTACAAAAGAAACTGCCTTTTGAATTAGCCCCGGCTAATTAGGCAATAAACACTGTTCAAAGGAGCATTAGCTATACATGTACAGAAGAAACCGCCTTTTGAATTAGTCTTAGTCAGGGCTAATTAACGAGCAATAAGTATCAAAAACCTTCGTTTAATTTGGAAGGCGTCGCACGTTGAGACGATCCACTTGTGCTCTGATCCATTAATTTGGCGTAAATAGTGGTAGTGGTTGAAGGTTGACGCACGCGGTTGGAAGGAAATCGACCAGATTATGGCCGGTTAATCAATCAAATGGAGCGTCCTGTAGTCAAAATCCTACCAGCTGTTGGGAAGAAAGTTTATTGATTTTGCTCCAACTCTAGTTGGCGACAACGCCGGCACGCAATTCGTACTTAGCCCTTCCCACTAGCACATCACATATGCTTCTTGTGTTGTTTAGGTGTTGATCTAGACATATTTGTAAATTCTCTAGTACTATTTATTGGCTACAATGTTTTGAAATGGATATCCACACAAACAGAAAACTATTTGTTTTAGCACGAATGGAAACAGAACTGCCTTTACATACTATTTTAACCGCTAATTATTATTAGAATATTTAAAAATCAGACAAACTTATAATACTACGCAATTACCTTCTCTAAGATCTATCCATTGAAATGTGTATTTTTTTCATGCGGAGAATTAATCATATTATTACGAGCGGAACAGTAGGGCGAGCTTTGGAGGAATTAACCTACTACCAAACAATCTTATTGGGAATAGCACAACCAAAGTTTGATGGCACATACAATCTTAATATATCAAGTTTGATTGGCAATTTAGCTCCGTTGTTTGTAGCTTGCATGACTTATCCAACTAATATCCCTATTCACTTACCTTCATTTAAATACAAACTATTTTGAAGGCACGTTTGAAAGCTCTATGAAACAATTGAAACAAAGAGGACTCTTTCTTCAAAGAAACTTCAAAAGCTCTAAATATTTAGGTTGAGAAGACATTAATTTGTCTCCGAGACTTGTCAAAGGCCTTGTTTGTTTCAGATTAATGTTGAGTTGCGTTTTACTGTAGCAAATTTGTGACCCCTTCAAAATACGTTTTAACGAGTTTAAAAAATTATGAAAAAAAAATATTTTACAAACTTTAAGAAGAACTATTTAAAACATCACAAAACGTGCCGGCCTTCCGGCTCACAGTGTTTTCGTATTTAAAAATCAGACAAACTTATAATATTACGCAATTACCTTCTCTAAGATCTATCCATTGAAATGGGTAAATTTTTTTTCATGTGGAGAATTAATCATATTATTACAAGCGGAACAGTAGGGCGAGCTTTGAAGGAATTAACCTACTACCAAACAATCTTATTGGGAATAGCATAACCAAAGTTTGATGGCACATACTTAATATATCAAGTTTGATTGGCAATTTAGCTCTGTTGTTTGTAGCTTGCATGACTTATCCAACTTATATTGCTATTCACTTACCTTCATTTAAATACGAACTATTTTGAAGGCACGTTTAAAAGCTCTATGAAACAATTGAAACAAACAGGATTTTTTTTTCAAAGACACTTCAAAAGCTCTAAATATTTAGGTTGAGAAGAAGACATTAATTTGTCTCCGAGACTCGTCAAAGTCCACGAGCCTCTTTGCGTGGATGCCTGATCATGCTGGGACGCCTACAAGTAGACCTGACTTGCGGCACGAAATTGCGCGGCAAACTTGGCCATGCTTGGACACCACCTTGTCCACCCACCCGGTTCTGGCATAATGACAAACATTAGCTTTCGCTTTACCATAATAAACCCCGTAATTAGGGGCCTGTACGAGAATAATTTGGGAAAAAAGAAGTTGAAAGATGCAACCTTGCTTGTCACGCGATAAGAAAAGGAGACGACGAAGGGCCATCAGTGGCCCAGTAGCTGTCGAAATATATGGTGGGCATGCAGAGCATCTGAGCGCCGAAATCCATGAACAGAGCAAGCTGGCTTTATTGGTTTTTCTATTACAAATTTACTCATTCCACTCCTAAAAATGTGATGGCCTGAGATACTTGCAATGCAAGTCAAAATTGTAGGACTTTATCCATAAAGTTTTTTAAAACTATTTAGTTCGGACACATGAAAAAAAGCTTCCATAATTATCATGATTTTGTTAATGTATAAATATACTGAATAGTCATTACTCATTAGTGGTCAAAGTTGTATCTTAAGAGACTATATCCATGTCCAAATATCAAGTTTTGTAAATTAAAGGAGTATTTCCTCTGGTAAAAAATGCATATATGTTTGGGATGCGTGCCACCAAAAATTTTAAACTTTAGCCATTGAATATTTACTTCAAATGTTTACATATAGTTATTTATTTTTAAGGAACTATTAACAAGCGGTGAAATTTGTAATTTGTGAACCATGTAATATGAAAAAAAATCCTTGTATTTGGCTGGCAGGAGGGAGTGTCATTGCCCAGAGCAGTTAATCATTCCTTCGAGAAATCCCTAGAAAACACACTCAGTCAATAGAATCATAAAGGCACAGGTAGCCCTCGCTATACGGCTATAGTAGGAGAAGTATGGATTGGAGCACCCAGTCAAAAATTATGGTCACCGAAAGAATAAAATGCCGTGGGCCCCACCTGCACAGTGCAGCACCCCCAGTTCGTGCGCAGCGCGCGGGAGTCTGGAGGCACCGGACTCCCGGACTGTAGCGTTTCCCTTCAAATTTACCCATTCCACTCCTAAAAACGTGATGCCTGAGATACTTGCAATGCAAGTCAAAATTGTAGGAATTTATCCACGAAGTTTTTCAAAACTATTTAGTTCGGACACATGAAAATACACATGATGTCGTATCGAAAAAAAGCTTCCATAATTATCATGATTTTGTTGATGTATAAATATACTGAATAGTCATTACTCATTAGTCATTAGTGGTCAAAGTTGTTTCTTAGAGACTATGTCCATGTCCAAAATAGCAAGTTTTGTAAATTAAAGGAGTATTTCCTCTGGCAAGAAATGCATATATGTTTGGGATGAGTGCCACCAAAAATTTTAAACTTTAGCCATTGAATATTTACTTCAAATGTTTACATATAGTTATTTATTTTTAAGGAACTATTAACAAGCGGTGAAATTTATATTTTGTGAACCATGCAATATGAAAAAAAAACCTTGTATTTGGCTGGCAGGAGGGTGAGTGTCATTGCCCAGAGCAGTTAATCATTCCTTCGAGAAATCCCTAGAAAACACACTCAGTCAATAGAATCATAAAGGCACAGGTAGCCCTCGCTATACGGCTATAGTAGGAGAAGCCTCACGGATGCAGCCGAAACAGCTGAAAACAGACGAAACACCGGCCAAACGCGAGAACACCTTATAAAAATGGAAGAAGTCTACGTTGCCTCCCTCAACTATTGAAAAAGTTCACTTTTCCTCCCTCTGTGTTAAATGGAAGAGATTTGGCCGTCCAATCTTGCATCCAACGGCCACAAATGAGTTGAGCGAGGAAAAATGAACTTCTGCAATAGTTAAGGGATGTGACTTCTTCCTATAAAAATTCCTAAAATAGATCTTGGACGCTTTGTATTGAATTGGAGCGGGCCGAAATGTCTCTAAACAGGCCACATATGGACGTGTTCCTGGGCTTAGTCTGGGGCTGATGGCAGGCCGACTGGCTCCAAATTTCAGATTTAAACCGCACCAATTAATCCCCTGAACAGCTCAAATAATTTCTGTCGTGTACAATGTGTGGTATGAAATTGAAAGCAACTCAGAATTTGCAATTGTGCTATTTATAACCCGCAATGACCAGGATTTGCCACTGCATGTATCATGGATGTAACTGGATTATCATTTCAAGCAAACGCAGCATAGGCAAGCTCAATAAATACCTATTTCAGTTAAAATTGATATATAGAGTACCATTGTCTGTTCGATGCCATCATATTACAAGCTAAAAAAAATCTATGATCTCTTCTCAATTTGTGAAACTGGGCCAGAAAGAAACCTACGCATGATCTGCACTTCTTCCACTGCTACCAACTCCTGTATCACAGTATCACCCACCCAGCCCAATTACACCCCCAAAATCCTCTCTTAAAACTTTTCGTTTTGTTTGGAGCTACAAAGAATTAGATAAAAGGCGAAAGAAACAGGCAGCCCGATGGCGCTGAGATGGTAAAACTCTGATACAATCATCACAGCTGGTAAAACACAAGCCGTTGCAGACTTTCAGAGAGCTACTAGCCGTGGTGTGCGCGCGCTAGGCGCTACTAGTGCTTCTCGGATGCATCAGCCGTCCAGTATGTCTTGACTGCCATGAGAACCTTCTCTGGATTGAAGGGACCGTCCTCATGGTCCATGATGCGGCTCTCCCACCGCATTCGTTTCGTTATTGCCTGGACCTTGGTGAGAACGTCGACAGTGTCACGGATGATTGCTGTGCCCTCAGGTCTCAGTATCCTATCCATCTCCAAAAGGATGTCTGTTATATCACACCTGCAACATTCAGGAAATAAACATTATTGGATCCTTCCTGTGTATTTTGGAAATTCACAATTTCTCGGTCTCCCACCAATGCAGCCATGGGTGCTGTCTTACCGACAAGTGCCGCTGTGAGCACAGGTAGAAATATCCAAAGTGTGCTTTATGATATGCATAAAAGACTAACAATTAAGCCAGAATTTTGTGTTACAGGCAATATGAACGGTGTAATGTACTGCAGAGGTGGAGTCATAAACGGGCAAGGTAATGATCTAGCAAGGACTCAAGGACCACGGCGCTATTAGTTTTCATTTACTACCAGCCAGTGCTCCCCTCTTTGGTCTATCATTTAATGTGTGGTGAATGAGGTGCACCAATCTATATTTTAGTGCAGAACTACCGCTCAAATATCTCATCAGAATCACAAAATACCACACAACCCTTTTGTTGAGTGTAAGAAGGCACATTGCTTATAATACTATATTGAATTGCCGGCACAATCTAAGGATGGCAAGGATATTTTGAGCGAATAAGGATGGCAAGGGTTATATATAATACAGCAGAATAAGTAGGAAAAATTAAGAAATAATTTGACATGAAGAAATACTCATAGAAACTCCTTACCTGTCTTGATAGATGCTAAACAAATTGTCAGCATGCAAAAGGTCATATGTTCTTGGATATGTGGAGAAAGCTTCACACCAGTCCTGGTACGTGCCAATGAATCCTCGCTCATATATTGCTCCAAGGGTGTCTTGGTCCGAACTAACTGGGACAACGTTCATCACCCACACAGGGTATTTGACTAAAGAAGCAGCAAACCCTCCCAAGTTTGCGTTCATGTCCATTACATTTCTGTACCTCCCCTCAGCAATAGGTGTGGTGCGCTTGTAGTACGCCACCCTCTTTTCCCACAACTTCTTATCCTCCTCAAATTTCTTCCCATCTATCCCTGGAATTGTGCCCCTCTTAACCCTTGGAGGAACCGTGAACGCCCTCTCTGGCCATTTCTGCACTGTTCCACCTGCAACTTCTCCTTGGTTGCTTACTTCAGGCAAAGGAGTGAGACAGGCTTCCATCTTCTTATACCTGTGCATAATGGTAAATGAAACTAATTCAGTCACAAATAGCTAATTGACTTCGAATTTTGTTGGTGCAGCAAATCCAGCAATCTCATACCAGGCAGCATCAGGATTATCACTCTTGCAGACATGGGGTATCTTGTAGGTCTTCTTGATGTTGGCGCATTCAAGATGGTTCTTAGGCTTCTGCCAGATGGAGAGATCATCCTTCTCGACCACCTTGTTCCAGCAAAGGCTGCGTGCAACATCCTCAATCTTGTCTTGCTCTTGCTTGAGGTCTTCCTTGGTCCTCTCCCACCCTTTGTGATGCAGCTTCCAGTTGATTGGAGGGCCTGCGAGGATCCAGTAGCCTCCTGGTCTTAGAATTCTGTCAACTTCAGCTAGGTAGAGTCCATCTAACAGAGAATTGAAAACACCCGGTCAATTAGTCAATTCATTTTTATGCAAGAATAGCTTCATAAGTTGCAATAGCTGAAGCTAAAATTACACAAGTACAAAGTCCTCACCATAACCATACCAAGGAATCAGACAGCGTGAGCAATGTGCCATATCAAATGCCCTGGATGGGTAAGGCAGACGCTGTTTTCCCATCACGCCGATGATGGCAGGGACACCTCGCTCTAGTGCAAATTGCACCTGAGCTTCATGTGTGTCCCTCGGCGCAAACGACATGGCAATGATGTTCCGCTTCAGTAAGTAAGCTCCCCAACTAGCAACCTTCAACAATACAAAGACAGAAGAATGAGCACCATGACATAGCATCTGCAAACATGAAGCTTGAGGTATCTTCCCCTTACCCCACAGCCCGTGTCGATTGCCGTCCTGATCTTCCCATCCGACAACGAGATGAGCTTACCAATGTCGTCAATGTACGCATCTGCGCCACGCGGAAACATCGTGCCACCGCCGGGGAACCGGAACTTGTTGCCCTCCACCTGGATCCAGTTCTGCACAGCCTTCTCAATGCTGAGCTCCTTGTGGGGGATGTTGTCAAACCAGGCATAGTCCCTGCTCTGCGGCCACTTGAAGGGGGTCTTGTACCTCGGCGGCGCCGGGATGAGGCACCTGATCTGCTCGTCCTTGCCAGGGCAATGCCTCTCTCTGTAGACCAGCATGTCCCGCTCAAACCGCCGCCCTCGCTTCCGGTCCTCGCAAGGCGTGTACTCGCTGAAGTTGAGCGCGCACGCCGGGAACTGCTGCTCCACGGCCTCGGTGTTCGTCACATTGAGCTGGTGGTGCGCGTCGAAGTCCAGCGAATCCTCCGAGGCCGACCCGAACGACGGCACAGAGCCGCCGGAGGACTGCGTGGCAGGGTCGCAGCCGACCCGGGTGATTGCCGAATTGCTCACCGGCTTCGGCAAGGTGGTGTTTTGCCATGCGCCAAGGACATAGAAGGCGATGCAGAGCGCGCTCACCACGAGAATGTAGGTGAGCCGCTGTTTCTTGGATTCCTGCAGCTGCTGGGCTTTAGGAGAGACCGGGTACTCTTTGGCCATGGCTCCTGCAAGTTCCAAGAAACACTGAGGGTTTAGCTAGCTTGACGCACCAAATTTAGCAACGCCTGGTCCTAAAATTGAGAAACGAATTCAAGACAAGAAGGATTATGTTGATGAATTTAGGCTGCAAATCCTGCTGGGTTTGAGCTGAAAACGAAAGTTGGAATGATATGCAAGGCCTCAAAATATATATACGGACGAGCTGGGCTTGTACTGCTGAACATATTCGTTCTCGGCAGCAAATAAGATCTCAAGAACTATCAGCAACTCAACATTCAAATTCAGCATGTTGTACTGTAGCCTACTGTGTGTTCAGTGCTTGCCAGCTTGGAGGCCATTGGTACAGCACTTGCTCAGTTAATAACATCATTCAATGTTAGTATCATCGTTACTGCAGACTATATAGCAAGAAGTTTCTAGCTACGAATCGTAGAAACTAGAGAATATGAAATCCGAACTACACATCATGTAACATGAAATCCAAACTACACATCATATAAAATTTGGTCAGGGGAAAGAATGGACAGACATCATTCAAGCAAGCAGCATGAGCAGGAAACAGAATACCAATAAGAACCGCAGATCGTGGAAAACAATTGTCAAGAATCTATGCTCCAGCTCCACATGAGAGAAGAAAACCAGACAGAAGCATAGACGTATGCTTCCTGCTGAAGGCAAAGAAAGGGAAGGGGTCTAGGATAAGGATTCCAAGCGAAAGGCAAAAGGGGAACGAGGAAGCTACAAGATAAAGTGGCAACTGGCAAGCACCAGGCTAGAGAAATCTAAAATCTAGCAAAATGGCAAGCAGAGCCCACAGACGCCACTCACTAGAGGCACTTGCATTCCCGAATAGATGATGGATCCACAAAGCAGCAAAGCTACTAGACCTGTAAAGAAGCCAGCTATCACGGAGAGCACACCAGAGAGAAGCAGCACCAGCAGAGACCTCCTCCTCTCCAAAGCTTCAAGGCTGATGATGAACACCAGTGCTGCCGATTTATGCAAGCTCTGGACTTCTGGTGGCTACTAGTAATGGTGATTGGTGAGTGAGGCAGCCACTGAGCCGAGCGAGCAGTGTGGCCACTGAGATGGGGAGGGAGTGAAGTGGCGTGCTGCCGAACACACTCACATGTCAGAGGCTCCCATCTAACCCGCCTCCCTTTCATAAATCGTCAATTTTTTCGTGTGCATGGAGGCCACGGTCGCCCACAGGGGCAGAAAGATCAGGCCGACACGGGAAGGAATAAAATAGGGAGGAATTTGGGAGGAAAAGGGCGGAGCGCACCGAGAGACCTCTGTTCGTCCTTGCTCACCTGGTAATGGTACCGGACCAATGGCAATGGCTACAGAAGGAGCTGAGCTTTGTCCTGGGGAGTGGGGAACTGGGGATGGAGAGGAACAAGGCTGGTTCTGCGTCGCCTCAAGTTTAACTTAGACCCAGTTCTTTTCAGCTTAACGGCTTAACGACTTATCTACATTTTGAAAACACATATGTTTTGAGTTTTTTTAATCCTTTTTTCTTTGTTTTGAAGGTGGTCCTACCGCTTTAAAAAGCAAGCCAAACAAATTATATCTGAATCTCGAGACTAGCTCGAGAAGCTCTCGAAATTCAGTCATTTTTGCCGATCAGCTTAAAAGAACAGGGCCTTAACTTAGCTTTAGTTTTTTTTTTCATCCAAGGTTGTCGAAAATTTTAATATGAAAAGTTATGATCTCTCGAGACGTCTTGAAGAATTAAAAAGGTTATATTTTTCAAAAAAACTTTAAGAAAATCTATTTGAAATCCACAAAATAATTTAAAAGTATCAAATCATTTGGTTTTTTAAAAATAATAAAATTTAGTTTAATTTAGTTTAAGCTGAAAAGAACAAGGCCTGAATCCCTTTTCTTTACGCATGCCTAATGCTACTCTTATTCCAACATCATGTCAAATCCCTAAACGCTATAGCAAATAAAATACAAGAGAAAAATTGGATGAATAGTGAAAAGAGATATGAATAGTTGATAGGATTAGCAATTTAGAACTAGCATTGAAGATATCCTTTTTTGTGGTCCCAATACTATAACATGATGTAATTTTTTTACTATTCACAAACCTATTTCTACGGTGCAATAAGGAATTGATATAGTGCTGAAGCTAGATAAGGGTTTCTCGTTAGTGAACTTTTCTATCACCGTTCATCCACTTCTCAATAATTACTCTATTTCTCTATATTTTTTATTTTAATCTTCACTGTACCGTTACACTTGCAAATGTTAAAAAAAAAAAAATGAAAATATCATTTGCATGCCATTAGGCCTCTTGTCTATCTACGACCTATCTTAACATCTTACTTCATCTAGTTATCTTAACTTTTCGCCGTATAATTAATACGTTCACACCCACATGTAACCAATGTGTCTCTTAAAATAAGATATGCTAAGTTCAAAACTTTTAAACCTATATATTTGGATACATTAAGCTGTGTCACTGTTTCGATGAGATCCAAAGTATTATTATGACATGACATGCCTAGTCAACATAAGACATAGCCGTGTGTTATTCTAAATCCATAAAAATATAAATTCAAATTCATAATTCCTATAAAATTTTAAAATCCTAAAATTTTATTTGTAAACTAAAATTATTTTTCAAAACTTTAAACAAATTGACTTAACAAAACCATAGAATTCATTAAAAAGGTCAAAAATCTACAATTCATAAAAACCTTTGGAATTCCAACATGTTGTAAAAAAATTAAAAGCATTAAGACCATAAAATGTGGGGATTTCATTTTTAACGAATTAGGAATTTTCTATTATTTTTATGACTTTAATTATTTAAAAGTTTTAACAGATGTCAATATTTTATTTTTGATTTTAAAAGAATGATATTTTTGTAGTTTTATACTTTTAAAAATAAAATTTCAATTTGAAATTTGAATTCATATTTCATTGTTTCGGGACACATGACCATATATTATGATGGCTAGGCCGGTCATGCCATCAAAATCACCATCCCCATACCCGGTTTTGAAAGTTTTGGATCTAAGAGAAACATGTGACATCTTTTAGAACTTTTATGCAATTTATTCTAAATTGATTATTTTGCTCATTATTTTAAGCGAGCTTCTAGGTTTTAAACGCGCTTCTAGGTTTTAAACGCCGCTTGTTCGTAAAAGCTAAACGTTTTGATTTATCAGCCATATTTCTCGAAAATCTCAAAGCTCTAGTCGAGCAATAATATCGAAATTTAGCTTCAAGTGATTCAACACAGCCTTTTAGAATACTCTGACAAACACGACTAAATAAACTAATCAATTTTTTAAATTCTGCTAATTTTATGTTGCTTAAATTTATTTCTTTTTTCTTTCTTTGTTTGGGGCTTAGACCTAAAAAGTATATGAATGTATAAAGCCTACATTCTTTTCCTAAAAAAGTTAACTATCAAATGGACGACTACAAATTAAGTAAACTAAGGCTAGCTAGCTATATAAATTAAGTCTTAATCATCACAAACCAAAAGAAAATAATAAATTACAGTACACAATGATTATATCATTAAACAAATATACAACTAAAAAACTCTAGCATGGATAGAGACAATTAGCCGCCAAACCAAGCGAAGTCATGGAGCCAAACATGTGTGTGCGCGCGCGTGTTTTGATTGGGCCAAGTTAACGTGTGTTGGTCCTTGCAATTAGGCGTTTTGCATGAACGTGGAGTGACATTTCACGTTTGCAATTAGGCGTTTTGCAATTAGGCTTGCAAGGAGACTGGAGACATGACAAAAGTTGTTTTCATTTGGTCCAATTACGGTGGTTACGAATTATGTGGCCTGTTGGTTTCTAAAAAATCTTTGACGTTTGCAAGTCTAACCTTCATTTGTTGTCTAGGTCTTAGAAAGAAAGAACCAATCATCTTCCAATTTAAGTGTACCGCTTTCAAGGCACATTCATCTACTTCATAGAAAGATCAAATTGCTTTCTTTATTAAATCTGGTTGCGCACTCTTATACTATTCTCCCCATATTCAATTTTTCACTCTTACAGTTTAGCCTATTTCAATCTTTTAAACAAGACTACGGTTTCAATCCTGAGAGAAAGAAAATAGCAATGTGCACAACGACTAAAAGAAAACAAGAACATCATTACGAACCCAAGGTTGAAATTTAAAAATACAAAAATAGTTCGATACATTGGGAACAAAAACCAGCAACACTTATACAGAACGACCCTAAAACATAGATCACACAGTAATTTCAGGAGGGCAAGATCCACATGATTTAATGCCAAATTTAACGACACAAGAACCTGATTTACCTTCGCAAACAGATCCTAGTTTCACCTTCGTCGCCCTAGCAATTTGGCCCTGCCAACTCTGGCCGTTTGCCGACTCCTATCATTGATCTGGGCAGCTTTATCCGGCCATGATGGTTGCCTTGGTTGCAGTAGAAGTCGGGTAAAACCAAAAGGTTCTCCTTTTGAGCTATTCCTCTCTTTTACCTCCTCTCTCACACGGTGACGGTGGTGGTTTCACTCCAATTTTTTTTTTTACTTTTGCCTGCATGGGGTGGATAGGATTCGGTCAATGGAGAGACAGGTTTTATAAGGAGAGATTGTCGGCCCTCCATTTGTTGCTCCCAGCATTTCCAGCCTTTTCCTTTTGACCTGAAAAATATACCTTAACACCTGAAAGAAAGAAATAAAATATGTGTACTGCTCTGGTTTCATGATGCCATGCTAGGAAGAATAGTGTCGGTGCAATAAACTCGCATGCATGGACCACTGGCACACATGCAGCCCCATGTCATGTGTGATGTGGCCCGCTTGTTTTTGTCTGATATTTTTCAGTTGGTTTTTTGCTAAGTACTGTCATGGTTGTTGCTCCTCTGATCTATGTTTCCATGGTGTATGTACTGTCTCAGACGATTGTTTGGAACATATGATTTTTCCAAATTTTTTTGGAACAAAACTGATTCACGCGGAATTTCTATGAAGTTCTTTTCAATTCAATCCTTTCTTAAGCAGAGCGAGGAAAGAAAATGAAAAACTAGCTACGAAACATAGGAAATGTAATTAGAGGAGGTGCTTAGTATTTGATGACCTGAACCTGAAGAAAAACCTCCGAAGTTATGGCCACATGCACCTACATGCATCGCGTATCTGCATGGCCGTACACATACGTCCCATGACGACGAAGAATCACTCGCTATTTTCGGATCCAAAGAAAACGAAACAAAACCATGAGATCGGAGCGGATCGCGTGATGTGGTGGATGGAATGGAATCTGAAAACGGAAGAGGGGAAAGACTAAAGAGTAGGGCTCCACGGTTCGTTTCTCCTTTCCATGGAGACTCGCATCCAGGTTTCTGGTTTCTCCCCGACGAGGGTTTTCTTCGTGGAAACCGGCTCGAAATCCACATGATCAGCGAATGGAAATACGATTCTGGAATAAGTTTGATTTTACACTTGGAACCGTTTGAATTTGCACGGGCAAATCTCTACGATGGACAGTAGATGGGCTTAGAGATCGAACCCATAGGACCAGAACAAGGCCAAGGCCCATCCAGAGCTTATTAAGCCCAACATCTCGACTCTTTGGTATACAACAGGCCCAGATTGCCGCGGCGACACCAGAGCACTGCGCACCCGGCGCGGCGGCGCGGCGGCTCGGCCGCCGGCATCCACCTAGCGCGGATGTCGCTGCCCGCGCGGTTTCTGCCTGCGCGCGGCAAGGCCACGGCGGCGCAGCACGTGGCGGTGCGGCACCTCGACCACACCTTCGAGAAGCTCGCCTCGTCGCACCTGCCGCTCGTCGCGGCGACGCCGCTGGTCGACGCGCTCCGCGCTTCGCCGGAGCCGCTCGCGCTCCCGGACCTCGCCCGCCGCCTCCGCCGCCGCCTCCGCCGCCGCGGTCCGCTCCACTTCCTCCGCCTCTTCCCGCGCGTGTTCGACCTCCGCGCACCGCTCCCGCTCTCTCTCTCGCTCACCGCTCCCGCCGCCTCCCTGCTCGCCGTCGCCTCCTCCCCCGCTGCGGCCGCGCGGACCCTCCATCGCCTCCTCGCGATGTCCGCGTCCCGCTCCCTCCCGCTCCGCGCGATCTTTTGCGTCTGGCGCGAGCTCGCGCTCCCCGACGACTTCGAGGATTCCGTCGTCGCGCAGCATCCCCACCTCTTCCGCCTCGCGCCCAACCCCGCCGAACCCAACACCCACAGTCTACACCTCGTCACCGATCCGGAGACAGCGGGTTTCACTCCGGCGGTGGAGGATACCCGGCCGGACAAGTACGCATTTAAACTGCAGTTCCCGCCGGGGTTCAGGCTGACCAAGGAGTACCGGAAGAAAGTGAAGGAGTGGCAGCAACTGCCGTACCTTGGGCCGTACGAGGTGGTGAGGGTTGGGGGGAGCAAGAGGGTGTCGAAAGCGGCGAGGAGGAGGATGGAGAAGAGGGCTGTGGGGATCGCACACGAATTTCTGAGCCTGACCGTGGAGAAGATGGTGGAGGTGGAGAAGTTCAGCCAGTTTCGGAAGTGGTTTGGAATCGAGGTGAATGTCAGGGACGTGTTCTTGGATCATCCTGGGATATTTTACCTCTCAGCAAAGGGGAGGCGGCACACGGTGTTCCTGCGGGAGGCATATGATCGCAGCAAGCTTGTTGAGCCGAATGATGTGTCGGAGGCGAGGAGAAAGCTCGTTGAGCTCATGCTACTGCGTCGGCGTGGGCTTGGGAACGCCAATTCTAAAGCCAACATGGCTTCAAGTGCCCATGCCAATGCCGTTTCAGAAGACACCCACAATGATTTACAGTGACAACATGGCTTACAGTTCACCTTATCCAAAAAGCTGGACAGCAATGAAATTGTGGTTTCATGGCAATCCTGTTTAGCATAACCTGTCCAACAGCCACTTGCCCCACCTTGGATGGTGTACACATTGATAGCACAGGTCATGGGCAAGGAGGTTTTTGTGGCAGCCATTAGCCTAATGACGGAAATGAATGGTCTTTTCAGTGATGGTAAGCTCAGTGTAGTCAAATGGTAAATATTGTGGATTCACTATAGCTCTTGTTTTTGGGTGCTCAAAATTCAAAATAGTCTATCCCTGAACTACCATTACCATGGTTGGTAGTTCAAATGCAAATTTGAAAGCACTTGGTTGTCTAGTGCTATATCTTTGTTCCGATGAAATAATTTGTGAAGCTTGTTTCATGTAAATGGGTTTATTTCATGAGTGGTAATATTTTATCTCATTGCATGGGGGGCTTTGTTATTGTTGCATTGAGTAGTATGACAAATCTAAAGTAGGTGCATTAATTCCTTGCAATATGCTAAACCTAGGTATGGGATTGTTTGAGTTTATCCAGGGTTAGTATTTGTTTGGACACAGGCAAGGAAAACATTGAAGAGTTGCCATTGTATTACTTATTTGGGCTTTGCACATTTCATTCAGGTTTCCAGGTTAGCCTGAATTTTTAGTGTCCTGATTCGGTTTGTTAGCTATTTTTAATGTTTTGAGGTGGTGGAACATTATTTTCCTAACATTGTGCACGTACTTATGCCACTAATGGATTAGTGTGTTATGGGCTCTTTTCTAGGACCTCATTCTGTTCGGTATTAGCTTCGTAATTTGGCCATGGCAAATGGCTAATTTTTACTTTCATATATATTATTGTTCTCTATTACACCATCTACATATCTTCCCCTTCAACAATCCTGATCAATGTGCCTTGTCTTTAGCCTTGCCCTTTACATTGTGCAGAGCAGAAATTCAGAAAAGAAGGGCCTGAAGCACTGAACTTTGAACTTCATACTGAAGGATAGGAGGCTGCGGCAGCTTGTATCTTCCGCCGTCACCTCTCAAATGTTGATGCGTCCGCAGAAGTCAGCCGGAGCAGCCACCATCTGCAATTCCACGAAACCCGTAGATCTCAGCAGAGCTCAATAGTTCCCCTTACTACAAATTTACAACCATGCTTTAAAACTACACTTCTTTTGCATTTTGAGATCTTTCCTATCTGAAAGAGCTCGGTCCATGATTGTACTTGTGCAAAAGGGCTCGTTTCTTTTGAACAAGTTTTATTTGTACTACCCGTCATGGAACGCGAGCAGAAAGAGATGCTCGGTAATGATATACTGTACAACATAACAGTAGTACTAATGGCTGACTAATAGTATTGATTAAAGCTGATTAATCAAATTTCCATAATGAAAATGCCAAGCAGGATGGTTCGGCATTACCAGTTTTTGCTTGGCGGGCCGCGGGCTAACCTACCCAAGCAGCGTCTGCAACCTGTAACCACAGTAAAGCTCGACACATTCTCTGTACCCATTTCTTGCTTAAAACCCTTAACTCGAGTTACAAGGGATTATGGATGTTAAGGAGTGAAACTCTAGTCTGCACCAGACTCCTGAACACCTTCTCACTCCCGCTCTCCAGCGCGTCGATGCATTCCTCCAGCCTCTCCAATGCCGCCACCGTCGCCGTCTCCGGCACCGGCACCGCCTTTTTCGCCGCCGCCGGCACGATCCCCAGCCTCGCCAGCCACTTGTTCGAAGGCAGTGTGTGGACCATGGCTGGCACGTCCGGCGACATACCCGCGCACGCCAAGAAGATGGCCTCCGACGCTGCCGCGGTGGCCGCGGCCGTCTCCGCCACCACGTTGGCCACCTCGCCGTCCGTGGCGTCCGCCGGCCTTGAGGTCACCGCCGCATGGCGCATTGCGGCGGCGAGGTGGCGGAGCTCCTTCTCCGTCTGCCGGCGTGCGCGGAGCGACGCGGCGACGGCGGCGCCGTCCCCGCGCCGGACGCCGGCCCGCAGCTCCGCTGCGCTCTGCTTGAGTGCGAGCAGCGCCGACTCGAACGTGCCGTAGGCGTCGGCGAGCACGAGGAAGCCGTCGAGGAGGCGGTCGCCGGCGTGGAGCTCCGCCGCGGCCAGCGGCAGCTCGAGGAGAACGCGGAGCGCGGCCAGCACGGCCTCGGCGAGCGCGAGCCCGCCGGAGCCGCACGTCGTCGGCGAGGCCGACCACGCCCTGAGCGCGCGCGCGCCGCCGTCGAGGCGCGCGAGAACGGGGTGGGAGTGGCACGGCTGGCTCGCCGACCGGGCGTGCGCCGCCTTGCTCGTCCCGACGGGGCCAAGCGTCAAATGCATCCTCGTCGATTGGGTTTTGATGATGTCTTGGTGAGTGGAGGTAGCAGCGACAGCGACGCCAGTTTATAAAGGGCGCCGCCGCCGCGGCTGGCGGGGAGGCAAGGCGCCAAGGCGGTGGTTCGTCAAAGAAATCTACAGCGTGGGTGGCTCGCAGTTGGCGCGCTGCTGTTTCTGCATTGCGGCGTGGCGTGGTGTGGGCAAAACAGCTTGTGCTAGTTGACTACTCCCATGGAGTTGAAGGGAAGCTGTGCCAATGGGCATATTTTACTGCAAGAATGGTAGTACGATGATAGGGTGCGAGTGAACTGTCAGCCTCGCCCGAGTGATTGTCGGGTGCGTGTGGCCAAAACCACGCTGCAATGCAGAAACAGCAGCGCGCCAACTGCGAGAGATCGTGGCGACCGGGGCATGCGTGCTGTTGTTTTAACAGACGTCGTCTGGAAAGTTTCACTCAAATTCTCAAAAGATTAACGCCTTAGCACTTTTAATAATAGTTGGACGACCGAGACTTATTTAATTCTCAGACAATTTTCTCATATAACTAGATGTTTCATATGGATTTATTATGTGCTTTACGGAGACGTGGTTCTGAAAATCGATCGAGACTTAGGGCTTGTTCTTTTCGGCTGATCCGAACAGTCAAACGACATAAATAACTAAATTTCGAGAGCTTCTCGAGGTATTCTCGAGATTTACATCCATTTTATTTGACTTACTTTTTAAAGCATCAGGACCCACCTTCCAAACAACCAAAAAACGAATATGTATTTTTGAAACATAGATAAGTCGTAAAGCTGTTAAGTCGATAAACTGGTAAGCTGAAAAGAGCAGGCCCTTAAACAAATCTTTGTCGCTTTATGTTAAGCTGGTCCTACTTTCCAACGCTTTGTATTTCATAAAAAAGTAAACTAATAAAAAAGAGTGGATAATGCACTAATACTTTCCAACAACACTTCCAAGTCCCTCCCGTGGAGCCTTTAGGTCTCAACACAAGCAAGCACCGACCAATTCATCAAAAAGACTAAACTAACAGGAAAGGTGGACAATGCATTAATACTTTCCAACAGCACTCCCATGTTCCTCATGTGGAAACTTCCTCAGGCTTTAAACGTGAAATAGGAGTGAACGACTTATTTAATTATGTCAGCCAATTCATCGAAAAATCAAACCTAATAAAAAAAAGATGAACAACGCACTAATAATTTTCAACATAGCGCTCAACATTCGGTGCCAGTAAACCACCCCTCTGCGCCCTGAATCACATATGGATGGGTACAGGATGCAATTTTTTTTGGATAATTGCACTGTAGCCCCCGAAAGTTGGCACCAATTTCACTTAGCCCTCGGAAGTTGTAAATTACTCTGCCGGCCCCTCGAAGTTGGCATCGTTTGCACCACAGGTCCTGGACCGTTATATTCCCGTTATAGGATGACGTGGCGCTGATGTGGCGCTGGCGTGGCATTAAAAAGCAGGGAAAAATTAAGAATAACCTAAAAAATTCAAAAAATCATTAAAAAATCGTAAAAATCATAAAAAATTCAGAAAAATCATTAAAAAATCATAAAAAAACATAAAACATTCCGAAAAATCATAAAAAAAAGAAAAATCATAAAAAACTCAGAAAAATCATAAAAAAATTCAGAGACATCATAAAAAACTCAGAAAAATAATAAAAAAATTAGAAAATCATATAAAACTCAGAAACATCATAAAAAATTCAGAAACATCATAAAAAACTTAGAAAAATAATAAAAAATTCAAAAAAATCATAAAAAATTCAAAAACATCATTAAAAAATCATAAAAATCATAAACATGCCGTATCCTAAGAGCAACATTGCGCTTTATACCTTCTGCATCGATCAAGAGAGGCTGTGCAAGTAGGCTGGTCCCAAAGTTGATCTGTCCTGTAAGGCTGTAATGCATGCATGGTCCTCCTGTACCTAGCTAGCGTAGATGGCTACCACGTTTAAACGGAGCAAACTAGAACACGTACTTGCGACATAGCAGACTAGTAGTACACGCATGCATGGCATGCCGTATATAGTACTTTCGAGTGCTAACATCCATCGATCTCGCCGAATCAAGTGCAATCAGCGCATGCATGTAGCTCGTCAACGCAGGGAGCAGGTGTGTTTGATTATTATTTATGATTTTCTGAATTTTTTATGATTTTCTAAATTTTTTATTATTTTTTTGAGTTTTTTTTATATTTTTTGAAATTTTTTTCATTATTTTTCTGAGTTTTTTTTTAATTATTTTTCCGAATTTTTTATGATTTTTCTGAGTTTTTTTATGATTTTTCTGAGTTTTTTTATTATTTTTCTGAGTTTTATATGATTTTCTCAATTTTTATTATTTTTCTGAGTTTTTTATGATGTCTCTGAATTTTTTATGATTTTTCTGAATTTTTTATGATTTTTTTGAGTTTTTTATGATTTTTCAGAATTTTTTATGTTTTTTATGATTTTTAATGATTTTCTGAAATTTTTTATGATTTTTAATGATTTTTTCTGAATTTTTTTTTATGATTTTTATGATTTTTCTGACTTTTTTAGGTTATTCTTAATTTTTTCCTGCTTTTTAATGCCACGTCAGCGCCACGTCATCATATAACGGGGATATAACGGTTCAGGGCCTGTGGTGCAAACGGTGCCAACTTCGAGGGGCCGGAAGAGTAATTTACAACTTTCGGGGGCTAAGTGAAACTTGGTGCCAACTTCCGGGGGCTACAGTGCAATTTACTCTTTTTTTTTTGAAAATCCTCTTTTCTAGAGAATAGCTTAAAAATTCACACCATACTAATATCCACCACGAGTGCCCTACCTATAACGAAAGTTGGGGTCGAGGCCCAAGAGCCCCTCTAGTTGTTGGCACTCAAACTCTCGTTTCTACGACCCACAAAAGTAGACACAATTTGTCATCTGTAGTTGACATGGACAATAGAGGCACAAGCAAGCCGTATCCACGTAAAAAATTAACTCAGGGTGTGTTACTTGTCGATTTATCGTGCTTTTTTTTTATTTTCTTTGTTTAAATTAATTTTTTTAAAAGGTTTTTTCTTATCTTAGAGACTTGTCTAAAACCTATAAAACATAAATTGAAGGAAGTGACTCGGACTCTCGAGACTACTTGAAAAAAATAAGTCAAATTAGTTGATAAGTTAAATAAAACGAGCAAGGTGACCCACGCATTTGCGCGGCTAGATTTTTGTTAAGATATAGATAATATATCAGATTAGATTTAGAGTTTATCTCTAATATATAGATCAGCTTCAGTAGTTTATTATAGAGGTTAATATTGACCGTTAGATTTACATAATTATATCCATATTCGACGATGTAGATTTTTTCTTTTTTCTATGATTAACGTGAGAATTTCTACTATTTTTCAATTAACGTGGAAATTTCTAGGATTTTAGGATTAATGTGGTGGCTCCGTTTAACTCTGTTTTATATAGATAGTAGATAGATAAACTAAGAAAAAACAGGGCCTCAATTACATAACCCAGTAGCCCACGTATAGAAAGAAAAGAAATATACGATCCTTAGAGAGAGGTAGCTATAGATACCACGTTACGAAGATCGTCTACAAGATAATCTCTAGGTGACATGGTATATTGCTAGAGACAACGACTCCTGCTGCAACGTTACCAAGCAAAATGTGAGTACAAGTAGAAGTAGCCCACCAAATAGAAGAAATTGCGAAGCCAATCAGGCAAGAAGCGCTCACAGAAAAAAAAAAAAAAAAAAAAAAACCTCAGGCAGGAACGGTATCTGCTGGGGAGAAAGTCATGAGGTTTAGTAAGCACTGAAATCGAAGGGATCCAATCAATTATCAAATCAAACAACACACGAGTACGTTCTTGACTCTACAATCTTACGAGATGTACATATGGCATACACGTGGAATACACAAAGAAAAAGGTGCGAGCTAAATAGAGTAGATACACCCACAGACAAGCCATCAGACCAAGAAACAATCAGCTAATACTACTAGACAAGAACAGCCATGAAAGATAAGGCTAAGTGGCGGCCGGAAGAATAGAAGTCTAGAAGCACTTCCTGTGGACAATAGCCGGGCCTGATTCTTCGTACTCGGCCCTTGATATCCACATCTGCGCAGGGGAAAAAAGGATTTTGTTAGAACTTCTCAAACAGCACCAAGATAATTAACCAAAAACAACTGGAGTACTGGATTGCTATTTCATCACCTGCTGGAATGTGCTCAGCGAGGCAAGGATGGATCCTCCGATCCAGACACTGTACTTCCTCTCCGGCGGAGCAACAACCTTGATCTTCATACTGCTTGGAGCAAGCGCTGTGATCTCCTTGCTCATGCGGTCAGCGATGCCAGGGAACATTGTGGATCCACCACTGAGAACAATGTTGCCGTATAGGTCCTTTCTGATATCGACATCACACTTCATGATGGAGTTGTAGGTCGTTTCATGGATGCCAGGAGCTTCCATACCAATGAGAGAAGGCTGGAACATGACCTCTGGGCATCTGAATCGCTCTGCACCTATGGTGATCACTTGGCCATCAGGCAGCTCATAGCTCTTCTCGACTGATGAGCTACTCTTCGCCGTCTCAAGCTCCTGCTCATAGTCGAGGGCAACGTATGCAAGTTTTTCCTTAATGTCACGCACAATTTCCCGCTCGGCAGTGGTTGTGAATGAGTACCCTCTTTCAGTAAGGATCTTCATGAGGGAATCAGTGAGATCCCTACCAGCAAGATCAAGACGGAGAATGGCATGTGGAAGGGCATAACCTTCATAGATTGGGACTGTGTGACTGACACCGTCCCCAGAATCCAGGACAATACCTATTGACCAAAACAAAATCACAATAAGCAATGATCACAGAACATAAAGAGATGTTTGCCATTCACATAATTTATGCAGCAATGGAAAATGTAATAATGAGATATTATTTTGCATTAGGTTTAAAAGATTTGATTTGGTTATACATAATAAATGCGTTGCCAATTTTGTTTCCTTTGAATCACATTTCACCAATACTCATTATATTCCCACCTAATAAATATTCCCAAAGAGCAAAAGAGAATGTGCACATAAAGAGGTTGATTCTTTGTTTACTTACCAGTGGTGCGGCCACTAGCATACAGGGACAGGACGGCTTGAATAGCAACATACATGGCAGGAACACTGAAGGTTTCAAACATGATCTGTGTCATCTTCTCCCTGTTGGCCTTAGGGTTAAGAGGAGCCTCTGTAAGAAGAATTGGATGCTCTTCTGGTGCTACACGGAGTTCATTATAGAAGGTGTGGTGCCAAATCTTCTCCATGTCATCCCAGTTGCTTACAATTCCATGCTCGATTGGGTATTTCAAGGTCAGGATGCCCCTCTTGGATTGGGCCTCATCACCAACATAAGCATCCTTCTGTCCCATTCCAACCATAACACCAGTGTGGCGTGGCCGGCCAACAATACTTGGGAAAACAGCACGAGGAGCATCGTCTCCGGCAAAGCCAGCCTGTGAAAGATCAAAATAAGTACACTTACTGAACTTCTAGGTTCCAACTATAACAGCTGCCATACACTTACTGAACTTCTAAGCTCCAACTAAAATAGGCGCCAGAGAGAGATATTTTAAAGAATGTGATGCCAAGAAATCATGATTACCTTGACCATCCCGGTTCCATTGTCACACACAAGGGGCTGAATGTCCTCCGCGTCAGCCATTTATGTTAATTGATCTGCATGGAAGAAAACAAAATGATTGAAACGATGCCTACCAAGACTATATACTAATACAGATTAAAGTGACTTGATTAGGAAAGCAATGTTTTTGCTTTCTACACAAACAAGAGCTGCAAGGCCAATATCATTATTCTTGAGAACTCTCCATCAAATATGAAATCCAAAACGCATGTTATTGAAATCTTTCAGTCAAAGAAAACTATTGACCCAACTGTTGAAAACTGTGATATGAGGAGTGTTTAAACCAAGCCAAATAGCTATTCGCAGAAAATTTATAGATTACAGTTAAAATTACATATCAACATTCAACACTATGCCGTCTGACAATTGAGGCTTTGTGCAAACAAATTTAAAACCATCAAATTAGGCTAGTACAGAGCGCCAACACTCCAATTGGATGGTCCTTCGTAAATTTTTTTACAATATGGCCCTTAGTGAGTTGAATCCCTTTTGTAGCAGACTTGACACCAATTCATTTTTGGGTAATAAATTTAAATCCGGCCTCTACATCTCATGATTTATACGGCCAAAGTACTTATTACAATATTCAGTGTCAATTTTGATCTACCTCACTGGCTGAAATGAATGCATGGTGCACACGTCCCATAGATCTGATTGGTTGGTCAGAAATATTTGCATTTATTTTTACGACATGAAACATTAACATTTTCTGCCTCAAAGAGTAAAGCAGATTAAGAATGTGGTCCATGCGCATGTACAATCCAATAATTCATGGCCATTTCCTATTTTCTAGTCTCTTTTGAAGGAGGAGGCGAGGTCGATCTCCACCAATCTTGGAACATGTTTGTTTTTCTTTTGTGATCTAACTATATTCTGGAAGAGCAAAAACTCCTCCAGCTAAATTCAGTTGGTGAAGAAAAAAAATCATTCTTCGCACTAACCAAGAAATCATTGGGGCAAAACAAAAAAAAAACATTTTTTTCCACTAGACTTTTGGACTCAGCACCATTTCTTGGGTACTACAAGTAAACTGACATAGATCATTTACAGTTCAGGGGAAAAAACAAGAATGTCCGATTTCACACCCTAGCATCGCACCACCAAATATCAAGAGATCTATAGCAAAACCACCCAATCTCAACAGACAAGACTGATCATATCCATCGAACTAAAGCAAAATCACCAGGAGCAAGAAAGAATCACACCGTACAACTGTTACTCCTATGGATCCAACATTTCACGAAACACTAAACCAAAAGAATCAGCCAAACCTGCGCCCGCGACACAGCATCTTGATCCCTAAGCAGCAATGGTAGCAAGAAACAGTGGCACTGGAAGACGGAAGGGGGGAGACCGGGAGACAGCCAACTGCTCACCTAGAGAGAAGACACCTGGAGATGGTGTTGACGGCGGCGGCAAGAAACGTAGGAGGCGAGCAGCGGATGGAGAGAGAGCGAGTGGCGATGAAAGGGGCGAGATATAGAGCTTGCGTGGGTGGCAATGGTGATGGTGGCGGTGGGAATGAGATGTAAAGAGGCGGGTGCCGCACTGGAAAGGTCGAAGGGACGGCGTGCCCGGCTGTGCCGTCGTGGAATAATTTGCCGACCTGGGCCATCCTAGAGAAAAAAATCCCCCTATTTTTCCTTTCGAGTTCACTCTTAGCTGCACATCGGAAGTGTACCTGGGTTTTCTTTTCGGTATAAAGTTGAGTTGAGTTTTATTAAATTTTGTTATTTTTATGTAGCCTAAATGCTGTAGCAATTTGTAATGATTTTTTTGAGACTTTTAGTAGTTCTTCTCAAGATTGTAAAATTATTATTTAATTATCTTTTAAATTTATTAGACCATGTTTTAAGGACTCTTAATTTTTGCTATAGTAAAAATAAACTTTACTTAACGTTGAAAAGAACTAGGCCCTATCTGGGAAGCAAATACGCAGTCCCGCATTTCAGTGGCAGAACAGTGGATGACAATACCAGATCATTAGTGATCTCGATGAGAGACCACTAGGCCACGTGTCTCTGATAAAAGATGATCCCCTAATGGAAGCTATGCCTTGACTTTATAAAATCTGATTGGATCCGTATGAAATCGTAGCCTAAAACAACGAATACAAATTTAAAATAATAATAAAGAGCAATTCGGTCTAATAAAATTGAGAAAATCAACTACAGTATGGTAGAGAATCAAGAGCATCTAACCTGTACGTATAAATGGTGACTGTAGTACACGTTGAACAAGGTTTTTTTCCTTTAAGATGATGCTAGGTCATTTTTTACATCTTAACGCTCATTAGTTGATTGGCCATAATTAGTTTTTTAAAACCTTAAGCCACACGTAATGGTTAGTTCCAACATACTAGAACATGCAACAAGGAAAACCATCACCTTGTGACAAAACGTGATATCGTGACTTGGAGCAAGTATATGTGCTCCCGACTACCTCATCTCTATATTTGTCACTAAGGCTAGCAATCTCGTGAGCGAATTGGTGGCACATCTCGAACTCAACTCGTAGGTCGACTAACCTAAGATTAAGCTTTTTTCTAACTTTGTCAAAAAATAAGTCGAGTCGAATCTACATATGACTTGCTCATGTCTTATGGATTTATGGTCATCCAGATCCATTCTAGCTTGTCATCATTAGTAGTCTGTCAACGACACAATCCAAGTCAAGCCAAGGTCTAGCTCATCTGGCTGCTACCCATAATCTCCGTCACCCCTTCCAATCCACCCATTTGTGCCTCTCCACTTCTCTCTCTAATTAACTACGCAATCACATCGATAAGGTTTAGCTCTACGCTACCTAAATGTTCTATGAAATCCATGATCCCATTCCAATTCTCTCTCTCTCCACGTTACCGGGCATCATCCGCCATTGCAAAGCCGTGGATCCGTAGCAAATTCGATTGTCAAGGCGCCCATCAACCATGAACACCCTGCTCTCACCGTCTCTCACACCGTTCTGCCCCTCGCCGCCGTATGCCTCGATCGAGCTGTCGCTACTACCGACCTGCGATCGATCGGAAGAGAAGGTGGAAAGAGAGCGGAGCCAAGGACCCGGGGCCAGCGATGAACAGGCCAAAGCGGGTGGGCGGCAGCCTTTCTCCGCCCACTTTTCGTTGCTTCCTTTCGCCACTACTCCTTTTACGGCGAAGCCTCCGCCCTTGCGAGCGTTTCTACCTCTCCCCATCGTCGATACGATACGACGCACGCGACCGCTGAAATTCAGACCAGGAGGAGAGAGCAACAAGCCAACGACCACTCACTCACCAGTCACCACTGCAAACGTCCAATGGATTCACTCATTCACCTGTACGCTTGCTTGATTTGCGGGTTGCGTCACTTCAAAGAATCAAAGCGCACGGTGGAATCAGAGGTTTTTACCAATATTGTTTACTTACTTACTACTCACTCTAGTTTTATAATACTTATCGTTTATGTTTATCCCAAATTAAAACTTTATCTATATAATTTTTTAAACTATTTAAATTTTATACATAAAAATCATACATATAAATTCGTTTTGAAAAATAATTTCACAATATCATATTTTTTTTTAGATTTTGTGTGTGCGTATATATTAGTAAATTGATGGTAAAATGTTGCATTCCGAAGACCGTGTCAATGTCCAAAACGATAAGTATTGTGGCGTTGGAGGGAGTATATTATTTACTTATTTGTTATCTTCAAAATTTTAAAAGCTTTTTGAGATAGTCTGAAAAAATTATTTGGCATGTTTCTTAAAATTTTGAGACATACATTTGAGATAAATAACAAAGCCAAAGTATTTTTATTTTTAAAACATGGATAAATTAAAGAGGAAGATGAGTAAATAAGTAGATCAAGCTCTACTTTTTTTCCCAACTCCCGGCTCCTCCCCACCCGTGACCGTGAGGCCTGTGCTCTTGATTCCCTACCCATCCCAGGCCCTCTACTAATAATCCTAATAAACCCGAACCCACAACCTCCCTTTTTTCCTTTTTTCCATAAGGGGATAAGACCCCGATTTCCATTACCATATCAGACAATGAAACAAAAAGGTTGAGGGTATTTTGCAACCCTATTTTTGTCCAATCCAGTGCAGAAAACGATCGGCTACCATAGTAACATCCCAAATCATTTTATAAAAAAGCAAGACCATTTTCTGTCACAGCACTACTCCATCCGTACTCTGCTAACAACCCGCCCCGGAGACAAACGACATAGCAGACATCATCTAGCAGTATCCCCCGCCACACCTTTTCTTTCTTCTTCATATCTGACTAAGATCTCCAGTAGGATGAGAGGATTGCTGGAAGCTCCCTTCAAGCAGTCTGTCTTTTTTCTTGGCTTCTGAGCCAATTTCTCTCTTTCCAATTTCTCAACACCCGATGAGTTATCAGAGCATCCCGAGTAGGGGATGTATCAGCTGCAGGCCGTGGTTACTGTTCACAGGGGGCAGGAAAAATTTCAAATTTGCAGGCTGGTGCAGCCGTGGGCAGGGGAGCTAGCTCGGTTAACACACTGATGCAGGCCATTGATGATGCTCCTGCTGGGGATGCTCTCACCGTGAGCTCTTCACGGAGGAGATGGTTGCTGCCCATCTTGAGCACCACCATCCCTCGTCAAATTTAAGAGATTTCAAAATCAGAATGATTGGTTTGCTTTGTTTTTGAGAATTTTTGAAACAACTTCATTTTTTTTTAAAAAAAAAAAGTTACTTCAACAAGTCCAGCCATTTGAGACAAACGTGCTGGAAATTTATCGGTGCCCTCCTTCGATACACTATGGGTTAGTCAAAAGAACCGTGACTACAGATTCACCATTTCGCCGAACTCCCTTGAGACGTCAGAGGAGGAATGCAGGGTGGCAAGCCCACTATCCCAATTCGGCCCAACAAAGTTGCCCAGCCCAAGCATAGTGCGATGGCATCCCTCGTTATCCTGCCTCTTTTATCACGGAAGGCCCAACTTCCCAATCGTGCAGTGCAGCCCAGGTCTGAGGTCGCGCGACGAACCATAGTGGCAGCCGTGCTCACCGTTTACCTTACCGCCTCGCGCTACTCGTCGGCGACGGCCACGAAATGGATAGACTCGACCTCGCCGATTTGTTTCGTTGTGAACTGTTCTTACTGCAGGCAGTCACACAGGACCATGTGCCATGCACATCCATTATTTGGTACCATGGCCGGTGGCCCGATGGCCGTACCAGTGAACTGTGAACAGCACGCCCACTCTGCTCAGTTGCTCACCCCCATGAGCCCATCCTCTTGGTCGTGGTGGATGCAAGCTGAAGCTGCCAGCTAATCTGTGAATCTTGAGTTTTCTGCATAAATTTACAGGTTCGTAGCACATAGCAGTATAGCACCACCAGCAACAATGGTGTCTCCCTATCGCCTAGTTGCCCCAGCTCTCCTCGTCCTAGCACTAGCAGCAGCTGTGGTCACCTCCAACGCTGGGCGGAAGAGCACCGGGCACTGCACCCTCCACGGCGAACTCGTTGCCGACTGCCACCCATCGCCTGCGCCGCCGCCGCCGCCGGCGGAATGCCCTGGCCACTGTGGTCGCCAGCATGGAGCTCCGGTGCTGCCATGGGGACTTCTTGGATTGAGGAGGCCGGTGGTAACTCCGCCTCCGCCGCGGCCGGGGATGCCACGGGCCCGCATGCGGCCATTCCATCCTTCGCTGCGGCCGCCACCACCACCGTCGGCGCCGCCGCCGCCGCCACCCGCTCTTAGATCTAGCAGGGTCTCAGTGTTCGTCCACGGATTTCAGTTCAGACTTCAGAGTTCGGAGCCCCAAGCCCCCAATTAAGTCCACGTCTCTGTATTATGGAGTATCATACTAGTACGATCCATTATCAGTTCGACCAGCATCAAATGCTGGATGCATAGCGCATTGAAGGTCTCTCACATGCCACAGCTATTAGGTAGCTCATCACAATCAGTGCTGTCCTAGTCATCTATTAAGCCGAAGGCAGGGACCATGTGCCATGAGCATCCGCCATTGGTGCGTACGACGGCGGCAACAGTGAGCACTGAGCACACCTCACATCGAATGATCCACAGTACTCGCCCGGCGGGTCACTCCGATGAGCTGCTCCTCTGCATAAATTCAGGCCACAGTGGCAACAAAGGTTTGAGCTTTAACATCGCCGCCATGGCTAGAATTAGACTCCCCTGCTGCTTCCTGTTGCAAGCTCTCCTGATCATCCTAGTGGCAGCGCTGGTCTTGTCAGTAGGCCCCAAGCAAGCGCAAGCTCATGGCTGCCGGACGTCGCCGGCGCCGGCATGTTCTGGTGATCGTGCCCAAGCCCCACCGCAGCCGTCGGGAGTTCTTGGTCTGAGGTCACCTCGTGGAGCTCCGCCGCCACCACAATCAGCTCCGCCGCCTCGGTACAAGATGGAGCCAGCGCCGCCACCGCCGCCGCCGCCGACACAACCACCACCCCCGCCGTCGTGGGCTCACTATCCCTAGCAACATGCTGTGCATTTTCTACCGTGCTTCGTCTTAAGACCACGAAGACTTCTTAAGTTTGGGAGATGGGAGTCTATCGTCCAAGCAAAAGCGTTCGTCGGTGCAGCTGGGTCTGGGATCCTCTGCCGTAGGCACCGCACACTGCCAGGTGGGGTCAGCCCCACCTGGCAGAGGATCGATTCACGTCGGTGTACATGAGTGTGTCCTCCGAACTCCGAAGTCTGAATCTTCTTTGTTTAGCTCACTTGCTCTTGCAGAGTACTCCGAAGTCCGAGACCGAACATCTCGTGCTCCCATAGACCAAATAAAAGCTAAATGCATTGATCTGTGCAAGCCACGTGTGGTGACTTAATGTAAAGACTCGAGGCTGCCTCGGATTTCCCAAACAAATCCGGAGTCAACCATCCAAATTTCAGTATAATTCCGGTTTCGATATCACTAGGAAGCAAGCGACCGTGTAGCTGGGTAGGATGAAACTGTTCGAGCTCTTCGCCGGCTTAGCCATCCTGGCTGCTCTGTCCGCTGGAAATGTACCATCGCCGGTGTTGGGGAGGCCGCTGAGGGCGCCGCCGGCGCCGAAGGCGGCGCCGGGAAGGAGCTATGTGCAACCGTTTCGTCCTGCGCCTCCGCCACCGCCTCCATCGCAGCCACCGCTGTATCATCGTCGTCGTCGCCGTCGCCGTCATCAACGCTCGCAGCAACCGCGGGGTACACCACTATATCCTCAGCACGGCGTGCGGCCATGGAGTCCTCCACCAGCAGCACCACCGTGCCATTAGAACTAATCCTGCATCCAGTGAGGTGATGATCTTTTAAGCAGTTGCGGTGTCAGGGAGGCCGGTGAGGGGATCTGCTCAGCCGTTTCGTCCCACGCCACAGCATGGAGCACCTACCCCGCCACCGCCGCCGTTGCATCAACCGTGTCCACCAGCGCCACCACCGCTACGGCCACATCAACCGCGTTCACCGTCGCAACGCCATCATCAGCACAGAGCACAGCCACTGTGTTCACAGCTGCCGCAGGCGTCTCCGCCACCAACGCTGCATTCTCAGCACAGCTCCTGGCCATTGCGTCCTCCGCCGGAGCGTCCAACAGCACCGCCTCATTGCGATTAGTGAATCATGCAATCAATTACGTTTGTATCCAGTAAGATTTATCCAATAAATTACCTTTTATCTGTAGAGTGACGAGTTGGGATGTGTGTGGTTCGAACCTTTCCTTTTGTACAACACAGATGTATTATGATTTTGCTCGAATCGGTCGGTCGTTTTTTTTTTTTTTTGATTTGCCGTTAACTAACGACAAATAAATTTATCAGCAAAAGAAGAGAAAGCTCAAGGGACAGCATAAAAAAATCGCCGTTGCTATTTCACAGGTGCCAGCGCGCCGGCCAAACTCGCAGGTGCCGCGATCAGCCGTTGGATCTTGAATGCGAGCGCTGTCGGCCATTGGATCTTGGGTGCGTCTGGATTAATCCAATAGTTAGCACTCAAATAGTAAAAATTCCACTAAATTTCTACTGTTTTTCGACATTTTCATTTATTGGAAAAAAAAAATTGCGATAATGGAATTTTTTGTGCAAGGTCTGATCTATTATAGATTTATTTTGTTTTTCGTTTATTATAGATTTTTTTTCTATTTATTATAAATTTTATTTTGTTTTCTATTTTTCACGTCGAGAGTTTTTTTGCTCGTATAATTTACAAAATCGTGTAGGCGCAAAAAATTTCACTAAATTTCTACTGTTTTTTCACATTTCATTTATTGGAAAAAATGTTTTGCGATAGTGGAATTTTTTTACCTGAGGTGTGCATGCATGTACGTGGCAGACGCCTGCACAAATGCTGAAATTGCAGGCACCTGCCTAATAGTGCCTCCCTAAAAAAATATACAAGGAAAAGAAAGAGATGTTCTTAAGAGTTAAGTGCGTGTTTGGTTTCACGTTAAATATGTTACAACTAATTTTAGACACACCAAGTTTTTATTGCTAGTGTTTAGTTCATGTCATAATTGTATCTCACTACACTTTCTTAGCCATCAAACCCACTTGTCATACATTAATTTTTTTGCCACACTTTGTCATAAGCGTGGCGCTGATTTTTTCCGCCACAAAAGTGTTGCAAGCCACACTTGACTAAGGTTAGGTTAGACAAAGTGTATCATTAACCAAACAGGCCCCAGACTAGAGGTAAACCTCGCCCCTCAGCCAATCTGAAGAGCAGAAGATTTGCTCTCCGAGCAACGCAACACCTCTATTGCCATTGGAATCGGACAAAGGGGTTGCCTGAACCATTGCTCGTTGCTTTCACCAATAGCCTTTACATGATTTGACACCTGCAAGGCAAAGAACCTTACAAAAGAGAAGACGTGATCAAAACAGGGAGATCGTTGCGGATCGAATCGATAGAAAAAACAGAACGAAAATGACAAAGAGATCGTCGCGGATCGAATCGAGAGAAAAACAGAACGAAACGAAGGGGATAAATTCATCGTTGGCGTGACGGATTGCCGAACTAGATTGCATCCTGACTGCGGCGACGTATGTAAATGTGGTCCCGTCGCAGCCACCTTGTGCGAATTTATAAGGCGGGGAAGGGTGTGGAGGTGGAACCCTAATTAGTGGTTTCGCCAAAAAGAAAAGAGGAATTAATTACAATAATGCCCTTGGACTGTCGTTGTCAGACGGCTATGATCACGTCCTGATCTAGCAGGCTAGTTTGTATCATGACCTTTTGCTTGGCTGAAGGTTGTGGAGTAGAAATAGGCAAGGATGCATTAGCATTGTACTGATCATTCTTGGTCAACCTTACAATAGCCGAGCACTTGACCCAATCGGCCTTTAGCCCTGGCTACTTAACAATTGTTGGTAAAGGAATCTGGGCCGACATTCAGGGAGACCTACATAGACCTAAATAGAAAGTTCAGACATGTTAAGAGCCCGGTATAACGGGCCAACAAAACTCGCCCAAGAAATTAATTGCTGCAGATGGGCCTGCAACTGATAGAATATGATATTTTGTTGATGAAACATGTAACATGACGACATCAACAAAGCAAAAGAACTTATTGAACATGTTAAAAACATATTCGATCAGTGTTTGGAACATGTTAATGTTGGAACATGACAAAAAGAACATTGAAACATGTTAAAATTTGATAAAAAGAACATGTTACACAGTGAATCACCAATCCCATATAAAAGCTACATGCCCCACGAGAACGAATGGGATGGTTCAATAAAAAACTCAAATGTTTCATACATACAATGTGATGTGCCAAGGACAAAAAATAACGATGTACCTTTCTCTTCACCATCTTTTTCTTTAAATCCAACCTCAATGTGCTCATCAAATTCGGCCTTCTAGCTCGTCGGATGAGCTCATAGGATGCACCATGGAAGAGTATGAGAAAGAGCATAAGAAAGAGAGAGGGGGGAGGGAGCCAGGGAGGAGACGACAGCTCTAGCCACCGGCCGTCGGACAGCTTTGCTCTCCCCGCAAGTTTGCTCGCAGCCCGTAGCTCACATCCCGAGATCCTTTGCCCCCTCCGTAGCAAAAGTAGTTGGTTGCTAATAAAAAATCTCAAAGCGAAAAAGCTGCCTCTGAAGTGTCTTGACCGCACTGGGGCCACACCAGTTTTTTTGCGGTCTGACCGAACCGGTTCGCATAGTGGTTCGACCGAATAGGGACTACACAAGCCTAGGACAAAGCTACACACATCCCCTATGCTAACCAGTTCGGCCGAACCTCAAAAAAGCTGGTGCGGTCAAGCCACTTCAGGTAGGGGCATTTTGGTCACTTTATGTCACAAATGGGTGAAAAAGAAAAGAAAAAGAAGGAAAAAGACAACAAAATACCCAAAATGTTATAAATAAAAGGAATAGGTGTGTCCGGTGTTATTCATTAAAAGTCATATCAACAGGGTGTTAGTTACCGCGAGGTATATCCAAGTGTCCCTCAAAGAAGCAACGCACATGCATCATTTTGATCAAAGCGGTGAAACATATAAAAGAAAAAAACAACGCTAAAGTGAGAAGTGAAGACGCGTGAGCGCAAGCGCCCTTGAAATTTTGGGCAGGAGTCCGATGAAATTGTGAAATTGGACGCACGATCCCAAGCATCACCGTTGTCAATATCATCTTCATTCTGTTTGTTATCAGAAACGGTTAACGCACTTTTTGCTTATTTCACACCACCGGTGAAATTGAACAAGAAAAGGAAGCATGCACTCTCAGACCGTTCCAGTTCCATCGGTGTCACTCTCACGGATTCACGTCGCAAAATGAGTCGGGGAGAAGACAATAATACGGGCAGGGCGAGAGGGGAAGACGTGCGGGCGAAAGCCTCGGCGACGATGGCGTCACCCTGTGCGCAACACGGCCACTGTGCTCGTACAGCGACACCTCGCGTGCCGAAACGGTACATTGAACCTGGACGCCTTTCCCCCTTCCGTCCTTGTGACCTTTGTTCTCCTCCACACCTTCGCACACCTGAAGCTTCACACTGCCATCCCGGCTATAAAATGAGGCGAGGCCGATCGATGCAAGCCGGGCCTTGAACCTTGCACAAGTCGTTGAGCATTGTACATTGCAATATAACATAGGCTTAAATATATCGTGCTCGTAGTGCCGTGCTAGCCACCAGTGAGAGGAGGCGGCACCAGCATGGCAAGGAAGCAGGCGGCGATGGACGGCAAGGATGAGGCGGAGGAGGTGAGGAGGCAGAACGCCGAGCTGGAGAAGGCGGTGGCGGCGGCGGCGGCGAGGGAGGAGCGGCTGCGGCGGGAGCTGGCGGCGGCGCTGGCGCGGCGGGCGGTGGCGGAGGAGGCCGAGGAACGGCTGTGCGTGCAGCTCGGCGAGCTGGAGGCGGAGGCCGTGGCGGAGGCCGTCGAGTACCAGCAGCGCGTCAAGGCGCTCTCCGAGAGGCTCGCCTTCATGGACGGCGTCCTCCGGTCGTCCAGCCTCCGCAGCCTCGCTGCCGGCGGCGAGGCCACGGACTGAATACTCATCCATGACCCATCCATTTAATCAAGTGGTCGACTGGATAAAGGCCCTTCCTTAGTTGCTTGACTTGTGAGGATGGATTTCTTTTCATGTCCCCGATGGTCATGGATGTAACTCATGTAAGCCCCTTCTTTTCCCCCCTCTTCCGAATCATGTGGTGTGTATAGACTGTAGATCGAACTGTACATTAACTCGACGAGATGTCACATGAAAGAGATCAGTCGCTCGCTGCCGACCCGATCCTTCTAGAGTTTCTGAAGTATATATGGCTCCGTTCGGAAAGCATGGGATTTGACAGAAAATTCGTAGAAAACACCGTCGTTTCTGCAGTATCCAAAATTTAAAACTTGTTCTAAATAGGTTGACAAACATCAGCTTGGACTCCCAGCTAGCTTATGAGATACTGAGACCAACCTGACCTGAGGTGCGACGTTGATTAATAAAAAGAATGAATTCGGTGGTCAATTCCATCAGATCCACTGCTCGGCAGCGTAAACTCAACACCCGGTTCTTCCGAAAAATCTGGAGCCACGAGTACACGACAATAAACTAGCAGAGCAAATCTGAGGACCCGCTGAAAATAGACTGTCATTATGCCATGCATATCATGACATGAAACCAGCAGAACGTAATTTCTACCGAATTTAAAATAAGAAACGAATAAACGGAATTATTATACGTCTCACATGGAGTTCACACATCAATGGCTGCTTCACAAACGATCAAGTTATACGCGTAGACGATTTATGGAGCCGAGCCTGATCCACTTGATTCGGCGTAAAGATAGCGAAAATGAAATCATGTCGCTGTAGGTGAAAATCCTACGTAGCACGCGTGCATACGACATTATTTGAAATACGACTTCAATTTTCCCACAGATTAGAATTAAGAAAACGACGGCCAACTGCTAAAATTAAGCAACAAGGTTACCTCGTGGATCAACATCAATACAAAAAATAATTGCTTGACTTTTGTCACAGAATGTCATTTATTATCAGCACAAAATAACAATAAAATAAGTCTTTAGGGGACCATCATTTGTGTGCAAAAAAATCTATTGAATTTTCTTAAGTGACAACAAACTTTCAATGCAGAGTTTAATCACCATCTAGAAGTATTGGAATTTTAAACATTTTTGGCTACCGAATTCTCGTAGATGACTTTCTAGTGTAAAAACACTTTAATTTTGCCAGCATATTTTTGTTATTCAGGAAATAACAATAAGATATATAAATACATATACAGATATACTTGGTTTGACATAAAGGAACCATCGTACCAAGATTATCATATTGGTAGTTGATAGCAAAATCGAGTGGTTTCAAATTGTTGCAATAGATGTCTGAGATGTGTCTGTTGCTCTCTGAAAAGAGTTTTCTTCGATTATCACCCTGCCTCCTGTGCTCCCTGCGGACCAACTATATATATGGGCATAACGGCAGTCGATTTGTGATAAAAAAAAAATCACGAATTTTATACACATGTAATTTCCAATTGCTACCTGGGTAGTATGTTTGAGACACCTTATAGAAAAGGATCCAAGTGCAACCAGGTGATATATCAAAGTTGGACATTACCCGTTGTACTTGCATGCTAAGGTTTTTGGACAATGTGCTTCGTTTTTTTTTTTAAAAAAAAAAACAACGTAGCATACTATATTGTACCGTTGTAATTGTAATGGTATATACAAGTAGAGCAAGTGCATACAATTTTTGTTACAGATTAACAATACTAGAGAACTGAACTTTACTACCGTCACATTACTATCGGTTATTTATGAACCCATATAGTGATGGTTGCGTTACTAATGGTTCATTGGCGCTCAAGTGGGCTTCCACTACCGGTTGGAGGAACGAACTGGTAATGATATCGGGGATTTACTAATTCGTATTACAAATCGGTAGTGATTCTAACAGAGTGAAACACACAAGATAAAAATCAGCTCATACACGTAATTAGAAATTATCTACTGATTAAATTAATGTTTTAATTACGTCATGATCTGTCTCACCTCTCCACTCAAGTATAGTTTGCAAAAGCCGGGGAGCAAAGTCATGTTCGTCCTTAGGGGTGGCTGCGCTGCTTAAGGCCTTATTCTTTTCAATCATGTCCATAGCGAATTAATTAACGATTGATAAAGGACACGTACGTGATGTTAGTGATTAATATGTGGTCTGGTTTCCATCGATATCCAAGTGATAGGGTACGTGTGTACAAATCAAAAGGACATGTGGACTGACAGGCCATGCAACGAACAGAGAATAGTCAAGTACGTCGAGATCTGTGGTCATCTAATTTTGTTTTTCCCCGAAACCGCTGCTCCACCGGGCCGAGAAACCGATAAAATCAGTAAAAACTGTCCAAAACCGCTGAAAAACCATAGGAATATGAATTGAAATTTAATTAAACGCCGGTTTTCCCGATGTTTTTGGTCAAGAAATTGCTGGTGATATTGGTCAATCGGCAAATTCTGCCGGTTTTTGTTCGAGAAATTGCAAAAATGGTAAAAAAAATAAAAAATGTGTAAAAATTGAAAAAACATAATTATTTAGAATATGAATCATGTGAATATGTAAGATTGTGTGAAAAAATTCTGGCATGATCTTTGCTAATTTTAAGATATCTGATGTATAGAGAACATGACGGCGTGCTCTCCGTTCAACCACTGTGGATCACACCCCTATCAGATTTCTACTTCTGCTAGCCGATCAGCCCGAGTTCTGTTCGATTCGAGCGTCAAACACGGCGAGGAGCGACGCACAGCGATTATCCAGATTCGGACCCCTTTGCGGGTAACAGTCCTACTCCTACCGAGTCTTAACTCTTTTCGTGTTGTGGTTGTGTGTGAATGATTACAGAATGCTTCCTCCCCTCTCCTTTCTCTCTCCTCCCCTTTTAAACAAGCCATGGGCTGGCGGAGAGAGCCGAGGAGGTTGGTAGTACAGTACACTTAGTATACTGATAAGACGCAAGGGACGAGACAGGAAAGACGAAACGCGCTGGTACTGTGCCGAGCGATGCCGCCCACACGTGCCTCGCAAGTGGCCTCTGACTCGTGTGAACACGCCGGTGAATGAATGGACGGGACTCAACTTGGTCCTTCTGACGCGGGCGGCCAACCTGATGACGGCAAACTCTCTCTCTCTGCCGGTCAGTTCCGCAGCGCCACAGTGACAGTTGATCAGACCTACAGAGGTCACTGTGGCGGTAATCATCTCTTCATCGGTCCATCCGCACGTGATGTCGCATTTAATGCGTCTGTCCTTCGCAGCAGGGGAGAGCCTTCGTCCGAAAGACTCCCTTTGGGACGCTCCCTGCCACGCGGGGCCCACCTGACAGTGAGGGGCCCTCTCGCGCTCGCCCTGCGCGCGCCGAGGGGCTCGCCCACACGCAGAGGTCTGATCGCCCGCCTGATGCGTGGGGCCCTCGCCTGGCGCGCTGAGGAGCTCGCCCACACGCAGGGGCCTGATCGTCCGCTTGGCGCGTGGGGCCCTCGCCTTCTTTCGGACTCTTCGTACCCCGATATAATTGTACCGACAGAACACATGATAATTACAATTTGTACATATAAGTTCATAAATATGTATCTCACAACCAATTCGACGTCAACCCGACAATCACACATATCAATGTTTAAATTTATTGTCACATCCCGGCGGCGGATCAAGACGGATCAACGGATGACCTCCCTCTCCTTCTCCTTCTCCTTCTCCTTCTCCCTCCCCGGCGGTGACGCCGCTGGGCTCTGCTCTGTTTCTTGGATCGGAGACACTCAGACACGGAGAAGAAGCGGCCGCAGCACCGTGCTATATGCAGGCGGGCTACCGTTGCCGACGGCGTGGCATCCAATCTGGCTGCGCAGGCGCCAAATTCTTTAGCTCGAGGGATAGGATTGGCCGCGACTAGCTAGAGTCAACGGTGGCGGCGTGCGCAGCCGTGCCATGCCGTGCGGTGTGGTCACATCCACGCCGCCATGCGCGTGCGCCTCAGGACCCAGGAGGGATAGTCAAAATTTATCTCCATTTTTACCATCCTTCTAAGAAATTAATAGTTATCTGGTTGGGTTAACTACTTATCTATATAGACTGGTAGTAGCTCGCATATGTTTCCTTTTTTACTGTAGAAATTTTACGCTTTCTATAGATAGATTCTTGTTAAACAAAGCTTGCATTGACAACCGCATAAAAAACATTCCCAATGCAATATTCATATATCTCCTATTTCATCACTATTAATCCACTTTTTTAATTATTAACTTATTTCTCCCTAAATTTTCCACCTACCGCTACAGCAATGTGCTAGGGACCATATTGGAACCCAACTATTCATTCTATACCATTTGTTGCATATGGTTCAACTTAACATTAGCAACCCAATAACAGCATCTGCTTTGTGTTTTCAACTCCAGAGAATGTTTTTTTGTCGGAATTCCTAATTAAGGAGCTCGCTCTACTTTGGGATAGCATCTGCCGTGTCTACGCAGCTTGTGGCCTTGCACACAAGGACACGTGCATGATCGACAAAGCAGTGGCGGACCGAGGATTTTGTCCATTGCATTGAAAGCTTTTTTGAAATTTCATTTCAGATCGGATTTAGAGTTTATCTCTAATATATTATATCAACTTTAGTATTTAATATGAATTTCTAATATTTTCTCTTAATCTAAGCCACATATCTTTTGTTTTTTCTTTGATTAATCTATCCCGTTATAATTTGGTCCCACAGTTGATTGAACGGATAAAATAACCATATTATATCATCTTTAGTATTTAATCCGAATTTCTAATATTCTTTTTTTAATATAAGCCGTTATAATCCGGCCCCACAAAATCAACGGTATAGATCTTTTATTTTTTTTTCTTGATTTATGTGAGAATTTCTTTGATTGATCTTGGCCGTTATAATTTGGTCTCACCATTGATTGAACGGCTAAAATAGTTTGAATGACATGAACGAACATGGTGTCTTCTTTTTCCCCTCCTTTATATATATAATAGATGGATAGATAGATAGATAGATATAGGGTACTACGGTACTGATTACTAACTGAAGGTTATGCCGTGGCAGAGGTAAATTAAACAAGAGATGCAGAGACTCGTATCATGGACTAGAAATCACCATCTCAATAATAAAAACATTTTATCCTTCAGACCTAACCATATTTCTCGGTGATCCCATAGGTTGATGGTGCCACGTACCAAAAGTTAGGTTCAGTTGATGTTTGGCTATAGGAATTTACATTGGGACCTGCCATTTGTTTCTTGAAATGTATCTTAATAAAAGATCGCTGTTAACATATAAGGAAAGATACATGTCCAACATTTGACAAAATTAAAGTAATGGCTTTACTTATTGCTATTCCCGGTAAGTGTCTTACAAAAGGACACATGTCCAACATTCTGACAAATCAACGTAAATCAGGCCCTATTTGGAACACGGAATTTTTTCTCAAATCCTACAGGACTTGGAAGTATTTCCTATCAAAATTCTTGCCTTCCAAACGTAGCTAAGCAGACGTGAAAAATTCTTCAGGACTTATATATTTTACCGAAGACTAGAGAGTACTTAAGTAGCTATTGACTATTGTCCCAAGGTGTAACTCGAATCGAAAGCTTGATGCAGAGAGCACGAGGCCCCACCATGAATAAAAAGATGTGGTGTAGGGGTTGCCACATGCACCTCACAAATAAAGCATCATATCATGTATGAAATGTTATAACATAAGCGTCTCCATCAAGCATGAAGGAAAAAATATCCAAGCATCTAGAGAGAATATTCTGTGAGTAGATTATTGTGAGGGCTAAACAAAAGCTGGCTAATGACTTCTCTTTTAATTTGGCTATGGCGCGTCAAGATTAAACTTAGAATAAAAACAAAATTTTTAAATCCAATCTGCTATATTTAAGTCAAATAAATGTGCCACAGCAGAATTTGAAGTAGCAGCGTGGTGTTCATTCACTACTGTGTAAACAGTGTTACTGGGTTCTTATCAGTAATCACAAGCTCGGGCATGTGCAGTGTTCGCATTTATAGCCAATTAGCCATGCCCCCCCAACTAAAATATGTTTTATGGTATACATGCGATGGTATAGTTGGTTGCAGCATTCACATCCTCATTTAGGAGAGGGGAAAAATTTCAGGGACAAACTTCCTGTCCGGGGATTTTCCTGGCCTGATTGGAGCCCAGTGAAAAAAGGCCCACGCCTTGTATCCCAAGAAATTGGCGTCTTGTATAATGGCATCTGTTTTCAAACTGATGGTTTCTCCCACGTGATGTTCAGGCACGAGCACGAGTCCCGCAAGCAAAGCAACACAAATATCAAATATCTTGTTGTTTTAATTAATCTCCTTTCAAACAAAATATCAAATATCTCGAAACAAAGAAAGGACTCCTCCATGATCTACAGGTCTGATAGAATGGACACAGAATGCACCGCAAAGCCCGTCACACAGTGAACGCTTAGTGCCATCGAGCAGGAGCAAGCATCGTCTCTCTTTGTGATTTGAATGCCTGTTATTGCCTCGCTTTTCTGCGGTCTGCGGTAGTTGCTAACCAAATAGGAAAGTACCCTTCTGCAGTAGTAGTAAATTAAAGAACCATGTGTCCATGTCGTTTTTAGCCGACTAATAAATTACACTCGTGATTAATCAATCCCAGTATTTCACTGTGGGTAGCTAGGATCCAACATCTTTGTCCCAATGCTTTGCTATTCATAATCTGTATCGGATGATCTTTTCACCTAGAATGGTCCTACTGAGGGAGCAAAAATGCAGGCAACACGAGGCTATCATCCTGATCCCACTGCCAAACAAAGCTTGCGTTTGTCCAATCTCCCCCTGCCTATCAATGACCCATGATCATAAACAAAAAAATATAAGCAAACAAAACAATTCATCAACCAAGGAAACGATATATTGATAACACTTCAAGAATTAACATAGATGAAGTGATAAGTGGTAAGAGGCATAAGACTGCTAGTCTGTCAATGGTTCCACGAAAAAAGGGTTGCCATAGTGAGGTACATGATATTAGCAAACAAACAGGTCTACCCCGCCTATCAATGGCCCTGATCATAAACAAAAAAAATATAAGCAAACAAAACAATTCATCAACCAAGGAAACAATATATTGATAACACTTCAAAATTAACATAGGTGAAGTGATAAGTGTTAAAGAGGCACAAGACTGCTAGTATGCCAATGGTTCCCACGAAAAAGAGGGTCACCATAGTGAGTTACATGATATTAGCGAACAAACAGGTATGTGCAATATTTCTTATATAAACCAACAGAAATTTACACTGCCCCTGTTTAGTGGCTTTGAAGTTTGAGCATCTCTTTTTGAACAAACGAGGTAGGCGCTCTGCCATTTCATTAAGAAGTTTGAGCATCTGATAAAATTGGGAAAGACGATACCCCAAAAGGTTTCAACAGATGTCACAGACCAAAAGATGGGCAAAACTATATGCTATACAAATGGCAGATAAATCTATTTGTGTGGCATCAATCAGATAATCAGATAGGGAAATCCTTGAATTTTCATGTCGATATCAACTTGAATTTTCAGTAAGCAGGACTAGTATGATTTTAAAGGTATTGAATTGGCTAAGGGTAACCATAAATTTACAATATATCAGGAAAAAGCAGTGCTTAAATCTATTTTATTGTAATAATTCATTGGTTACTTTTGTATGTAACTATACAGTATCAGCAAAAGCAAGGCAGAGATAAAATCTATGTAATAATTCATTGGTTATTCAAACATATTGTCAAATATAAAAAATATTGTGCAATTATCTTCTTTAAACATATTATAAGATCTTTGATAAATCAGGCAGAATAGAGATTTCTTTGATAATTTTTTTCCATCTTTATGGCATTGTTAATTCATAAACCAATCAAACTTGAACCACATCTGGCTTGCAAACGGGGTAGCAACATAATTGGAAAACCCAGAAGTGGTAGCAGATCAAGAGGGGAAAGATGATCGGGGCAATACCTTGTATTTGGTGTGGGACATCTTCAGATCAGAGATCACCAACTCCTTCGATGACGATCGCCGCGCCGGTTACCTACCTCATGCCGCCATCACCACTCACCACCGCCTTCCTAGGGACTGCCACCACAGATCTGGAGCTCACCGAGGCCGGAGGCAGGGGCGAAGGGGGCCAGAGACGGAGGCGGCAGGGAGGTGGCGGCAGCGGCAAGGAGGCGGAGGGGATGGAGGTGGAGGCGGCGGCGGCGGCAAGGAGGCGAAGGGGGCGGAGGTGGAGGCGGACATTTTAACCTACCTTACCTTAGCAGAAGTCTACATTTTTCACAGAAAATGGAGAAATAATTGTAACCATGAGTTCATGACAGTGATACCAAGGGTAACATGCAAGTTAAAAAATATATAGTTATATTAATATATCCTAGCATTCTTGAAGGCTAAAAAAATGTTCGAGGAAGTATAGCAAGAGCTATTAGTGCTTGTAGCTGCTCTCTTATCTTGATATTTTTCAACAGCAACCTGTTAAATAATGGATCATAACTAATAACTGCCAAAAAAATCAATCAGACAAAAAAATGAAACTAACAAAATGAAAAAAAAAAGTAAAGACAAAGGCTTAGCATTAGCCTCTTGTATGTTAACATCAGAGAATAAAAAAAATTTAGTATTGCAAATGACTAATATCCATGATCAACAAAGCAAAATAAAAAATAAAATGATAATGTTTCGTCAGATTTTTTTTAGGATTGTTAGAGGTACTTCATCCATTAATATCCTAGTATCACCTTGCATGCAAAAAAAAGAAGAAAGCTACCTGCCAATGTTAATGCGTTGCAAATAGCCAAATACTACTGATCAACTGATACTTCAAAGCATGTATATTGCACACTGAACACCTCGTCATATTTATCCTACTTTCCCATCATGAATCCAACCTTTTCTGTTTCAGCACTTCTTCAAATAAGCATGCTAAGTTATTTCTGAACAGGACAATTACCTCCTCGAACTGAAGAAAGACGTGCTTGGACAGGACAACAAATTTTGCAGAAACCATCAGTGTTGCACCTTCTTGCTCCTACATAGAGTACTAGAACAATCAAACACAAAATAGCTAAACCAAATGAGACCTAAAGACTAAAATGTAAACATGATCTATCAACATCATGCAAAGATCGTTTATTATATCGTGCAAAACATATGAAAGGAAGGAGTTGCAATTTCTTGGCCAAATGTGGCAATAATACACCGCATGAAAAAAGAAAAACAAAGAATAACTAACCCTGTTTCTGAAAAGAGGAAACAAATAGCTCTAGCATAAGTTTTCGAGTCAATGCAAAGCGACAATCACCGCATCAATGTGTTTCACCATATTACAGCCATGCGGGATTTAAATTCCGCCAATCCAACAGGCAAGATTTGTCCCCCTTTCACTGTTGGTTTAATCCGCCTATTCGTTTGGCGGATTATATAAAACCCGCTAGGTGAACGGGCAGGATTTATGTCCTACTCGATGGGCTGGCAGGAGACGTCTATTTATTTATTTAATTACATCATATGAAATATTGTTTATTTATTTAGAAAAAAAATGCTAAAAAAAATGGTGACCTAACGCGGGCTGCTTGGGCCTTGTGGCTGTGGGTTTAGCTCGTCAGGCAAAAACTGGTAACGCCCAAGCCAACTCGCTCGTCAATTTAATTATGGAAGTGTGATTGGTCGAATTAAATTAATATCAATCGGCCATTAGTAAAAACAAATAAATTTAACATAAAAAGAGAGCTCAAGGGACATCAGACATAAAAAAAATAAAAATAATGTGGGGAAAAGAAAGAGATGTTCTTAAGACTACTAGACCAGCCTCAGCGAGGGGAGGTAAATCTCGCCCCTCAGCCGATCTGAAGAGCAGAAGATTTGCTCTCCGAGCAACGCAACACCTCCATTGCCATTGGAATCGGACAAAGGGGCTGCCTGAATCATTGCTCATTGCTTTCTCCAATAGTCTGGCCTGATTTGACACCAACAAGGCAGAGAACCTTACAAGAAAAAAGACGCAACCAAAACGGCAACGTGGTATGTTCTTGGTTGTGGTCCCGTCGCCGCCATCTTGTGCAAATTTATAAGGCGGGGAAGGGTAGGGAGGAGGAACCCTAATCCAAAAAAGGGGAATTACAATATTGTCCTTGGACTGCAGTTCGATTCTTGTCAGACAGCTACGATTGTGTCCTGTCTAGCAGGCTAGTTTGTGTCACGACTTTTGCTTGGCTGAAGGTTGAGTAGTAGAATTTGGGGATCTAGAGATGGCAACAATACTAAACAGAAGAGAGCTGAAAGAAAGGAGATTAGGAGACGAAGGAAAATAGGTACGGATGCATTAGCACTGTATTGATCATTCTTGCCATCAACCTTACAGTAGCTGTAAAGTACTGCTTACAAAAACCCTAGGCTGCAACTGGTTTATAAAAGCACGTGCAACACATGAGTACATGATCCAATCAGCCCTTAGGCCTGGCTACTTAACAATTTGTTGGTATAGGAATCCGGGCCAACATTAAGGGAGGCCTAAGCAGGCCTAAATAGAAAGTTCACATGTTAACAGCCCGGTCTAACGGGCCAACAGTACTGAGCCGAAAAATCAATTGCTGCAGATTGTGCTGCAACCAAGTCTAGCTCGCACAAGCCTGACAAGATGGTTTAGCTTCGGGCTCAGCTCAGATGAAGTTCGTAAGGATAGCAGCAAGCATAGTAACAAGTTTAGGATCTCTACAACATTAAATGACCAACAGTTGGCTGAAAAGTATGCTGCTCAGCAGAACACTTAAAAGGTACCTGGCAGCATCTCTTGCAGTATTGCCCTCTTCAGTATCTCTTGCAGTATTGCCCTCTTCAGCATCTCTTGCAGTATTGTCCTCCACCAGTTGGAAGGAATGACAGATCAACAGTTCATCTGCAACAAGCAAAAGAAACAAATGAACACCAACATGAACAAAAAAAATCAAGTTAACAAAAAACATACAAAAAACAAAACTCTTCAACAAAAGTTAGCACCTGGATAATCCTGCAAAACAGCAAAAAAAATGAAGAAAAGGAACAAAAGAAAAAGAAAACAGGAGGAATCAAATACAAACGTTAGCAGCATAACCTGCAAAAAGTAAAGTCATATAATAGAAAGAATTAAGGTACATGAGAACAAAATAACTGAGACTTTGGGCAACCTGACACAAAAAACACTAACTATGCAGGAAGTTAAGTTAGTAAGCTCACAGCCTCACACATAAAAAAAAGAAGAGAGACCAGGTAATCTTCAATGGATTTACATCATCACCTTCATGGCTTCATCAAGCAAATTTACACAGCTTGGCTGTGCTAAAATGCATCCAATAATTAACCTTATGGGTACTAACAGAGAAAATAGCTACAAGAATGTAAAAGTTAGAAATGATAAGATTACTGCACTACAGGGAAATAATCTAAACGATAATAGCAAATGGTTATCTAAATTTACTGCGCAATTCAGAACCGAAGTTACGGGTTACAATAATGTCCCATGAAACTGAACCGATACTACATAGACATTTATTTAGTGCCTCTATGGAGTCTCACATCCCTTCATAAGTCTACAAAGAAGGAAGCTCATATAGTTCCATCCTGTCAAAGGGAAAACGAGTAGAAAGAACGGCATAAGGTGGTGGCTGGGGGATGAAAAGATGGAAGTCTCGTTAGCTCTAGCTCAGGTCCATGCCATCTCCAGCTTGGCTTGGGATTGGAGACACAGCAGAGTAGGACCTCTCGAAAGGAGAAGGGTGCAGTTGTGCACCCCGCCTGCGCTTAAAGGAACACCCTTCATTGCTGTCAACTTCATGCTTCCTCCGGATCCCCCTCACCGCCTGCAGCTCCAGTGGCGAGAGCGGGAACAATTGCCCGCTCACTCGGCAAAGCGAGCTGTAGTTGTCATAGAGGATCCTCTGGTCGCAGTTTTTGTCACAAATGTGGGTGATTCCAGTCAATTTGCAATGGTACATGTTCCCAAAAATGTGCTCATTCTGGCACCTCTTGTCACACTTGTGACTGGGGATCGACCCTTCTATGCTAAGAATAGTGGACAAGAAAATCACATTGCTGGGCTCAACAATCACAGATTTGCCAAGTACCTCCATTGCACTAGCGGAACCTTTTCTCGGTTTCTGAGATCAGGAGTTTCTGCAACCCAAAACAAGAATTTGTTTCAGAGTTTTGTTTTGGAGCTTTTGCATATGACCCACACTGTCACAATTCTTGTTCCTACCACTGAGCCAACCCACACAAAATATGAGATGATTTTACAGTGAAATGCGAAAATTCTATTAACAGTGATGATGTAACTCCCCCGCGAATGAATTATCTCATTTGATAAACTGCATAAACATAACTGCAGATTCACAATATTTACTTGCATGACTTGTAAACTCTGACAAATACTAATATACTATTCAGTAAAATTCTTCCACGGTTCGGCCAAACCCTACATATCTCCCAACGCCAAACCCTCACTGGAATCACGGATTAAACAGCTGGCACCAAACCTCGGACGACTCCAAAAGGGCTACGAAAATCCCCAATATGAAACTCGCAGACAGAGACAAAAGCGCACGACCTCCACAGGTCAACACCCACCCCCTTTCAGTCCTGCAGGTAAACCAGCACCCCCCTCTTTCCCCCACTCCAAATTCCACCAGATCTAGATAGTGCAACCCCTCCACACCTACCATCACGACCACCACCACCACCCACCCACAACAAACGAAAATTCCGCACTAAGTAAATGGAAATCCCGCACCAAATCGACCGAGCTGAACCACGAGCGGCCCAACGATCACCCTCCTCAACATCCAATCCCAAGCGGAAACATCACGATTCACGAATGGCAATTCCGCGCCAAATCACCGCCGCAACAGCGCCTCGACGACGAATTCACACCACCCGCGACCCTCCGGATCGACCGGACCGGACCGAACCGAGCCGAACCAAGAGCGGATCCCCTCCTCGAAATCCCAAGCGGAAACCCCTCAGGGGAACGAAACGAAACCAGCAGCGAGCAGAGGCGAAGAGCACTTACAGGCAGAGGCCGAAGCGGAGAGCGGAGCTCAGAGACGGGGACGGGGAGGCAGTGGGAGGATGGGAGGAAATAGGGGGAGGAGGGCTCGATCTCTCTCCGCCGCGTGGACCGACGGGGACACGAACCTCGGCAATCTCAGCGCAAGCAACGGCCTCGGAGCACGAAGGGAGAGGGGGCGCGGGGCGGGGGGCCTTATTTATAGCGTCTCATTGGCCGAATGACCGAAATGCCCATCCATGGGCTGTCCCTACACCTTCGGCTCGGCTCGGCTCGGCTCTGGAGTCGGCTGGCTGGATCGAGCCAGCCTACTTGTCAATTTGCCATTGCTTTGTACAGGACCCATCCCGACAGCTTATTTATTTTATTTTTTTTCTACATCAGAGACTTGACTAAGAGCTATAAAACACAAGCCAAACGAAGCGCACCGGGCTTTTAATTTTATTTTAAAAAGCTCTCGTAGTAAAAAAAAAGCCGATGAGAACATGCCCTTAATAAATTGTGTTGTTGTATCAACTGTGATGTTGTTATTTAGTGCTACAGGAATTCCTGGAACGGTATCCCGTCGCCAACGGGATACCTCCCCCACGCCCAGCTCACCCCGCGCCCGCGCCCAGCTCACCCCGCGCCCGCGCGCGCGCTGTGCAGAGGAGGAGGAGGGAGGAAGGAGAGCCTACCTCGACGCCGTCGAGCTCGCCGCCGCCGGGCATTTTAAAAAGCTCTCGTAGTAAAAAAAAACCGATGAGAACATGCCCTTAATAAATTGTGTCGTTGTGAGTATCAACTGTGATGTTGTTATTTAGTGCTAATCAACTGTGATGTTGCGAAGTAACGGTGGTGTTTTCATTTCGAGGATCTAGTACTTGCAATTTGCAAACATGGAATGAATTTATCACTTAAACTATTTATTCTAATACGTTTAATGCTAATCAACGGTGACGATGATGTTTTCATACTTACATAGTTATAATCAACTGTGATGTTGTTGCTAGTTAACTGTCATGTCGATTTCACACTGACATACTTGCGAGTTGCAAACATGTACTGATCAACTGTGAATAGTAATGGTTTTTTTAAGGATAAACCAGCGAAAGTTATTGCCTCACTTCTGGTTACGGTCCCAGCAGCCAGATTACGAAGAACCAGTGGAAAATTCTCAAACCACACCATCTGCGTTTGCTCCCAGTAATGAATTGACGTCATTAAAATTGTCCCAAATATTTGTATTAGGTGCTAATATGATAACAGCAGATCTGGACCATCAGATCCCCGAGGAGTAGCCTAGATCTGAAAAGGTGGAAGCCCCTTTCCTTTTAGAAAGTCAGGGGTTTTTTTCGTGAAAGTGTTTAAAGTGAGAAAAATGACTTCCACCTCTTCAGATCTAAACCGCTCCTGATGGATCTGATGAACCAGATATGTTATTAGCATGTTAGCGCTCAATGGGCATTTGCACTGGATATGTTGCCAACTTATTTTTTTGCATTTTTGTCCTAAATTATTTTATAAGGCGAATGGTCAAAGATATGCCCAAAAGTTAAATACGTCAGAAAAAAAAGTACCGCTCCTACAAAGCAACTACAATATCCGATTGGAAAAAAAAACACCAATTTTTTCCTATCACGCAAGGCGTCGATTGAACAAGTGATTTCAAAGAATGTGAGCAATTAATCGGTGTACGTAATCATACTCAAGTACTCAAGCAGCAAGTTATCATACATTAAAAAAATAGTTTACTAGAAATTTATACCTTCCATGCTGATGGAAAATTGAGAGTATGAAGTATACGATAGCATGCTACCCATATTAATCCGTTTGAACTAATTCCAATTGAAAACTGACACGAGAAATAATAACTTAATAAACATGCCAGACTTTCCATAAATTCAGTAATGTCACGAGGAACATAGAAACATCTCAGACAATCAGATGACCTTTTTTTCCCAAGGATGAATGGTCCCAGCGCAGTTTTTTATTAATGAAAAATTTGCAGAAATGACAAAATTCTATTCCAACAGCACCTACAAATTGCATCACAAGGTAAAGTCCAGATGGTGGATCAGTCAGGGCAATGCCACTTCTCATCATTTTAGGCTGCATTTCGCTCAGACATCAAACATGAGGCTGAACTTGGAAGCAAGAGGAATGGATAAGATGGCAGCACCCAGTGCAGCGCCAAACATACGGTGTGAGATCGAGAATGTAGCGCTGAACTGTGGCTTCTTCAAAGGAAGATGGGGCGACAACGGGCGGTTTGCAGCAGGAACTGACAGGGGCTGACTTGTGTGCAGGGATCGGCTTCCACAATGATTGGGAGACAATGGGCGGTTTGCAGCAGGAACTGACAGGGGCCAGCCTGTGTGCAGGGATCGGTTCCCACGTGGAGACATCTTTGGTCGCACAGTTCCTAGGGGAGAAGACAAGCAGCCCCTAAGTTGCTCGAGACTTGAGGAAAGTCTGAGCCCATCCTTGCTGTAGAGCGAAGAGTTTGAGCTACCAAGGGCACCTGAAAAGATGAAGGCAACAAATGAATGCCTGGTTGTGTGAAATGAAATGAGCTTCAAATTTGTATACAGCAGAATAATGAGGGACATTTCATTGCATTTGACCAAAGCTGGTGAAAAACATTGTTGACTATACATAAATTAAGCAAAAGCTTGTCAAATATTCACGAGTACATACATGTCCCATGGCACTTATCTCCATAAAACTATAATCTACGCACCAATATTCAAATGAAAATGAGATATGCATATGCAAATGACCAAAGCAATGGGAGACATGCATGAAATCTAGCCACCCCACCCAAAATTCATGACTAACCAATAACAATATTTTGCATCTGCGTAATGGTGCAAATGAGCAAATGGCCAGAGGCATATGTCCATTATTGACTATATCTCAAGCCATGACAGACTAGTGGGCATACTAACACACACTTTAATGTGGTTTGCAGCATCATATTACGAAATTGTTAACCCATTATGCCCCAATGATCACATAACATTGGGTCTGAGATGTAATTGTTTGATATCTCGAAACTACATCAAAAGGACGAAGAATCCAACATATTGCTGCAAGGATTCATACCACGAGCAAACGGAATATCTCCGAAGGGTGAAAATGGAGTGCTGCCATGGTACTTCTCCAATCCTGCATAAAAAAGACAAACCATTAACTAACATGCATAACAATAACAACATAATAAAAAAGGAGTATGATTAACCAGCTTTACCAACTATGCAGGAGCAGATAAATGCATATAAAGACCTCAGAATCAAAACTAATGAGCTTGATTTTGTAAACATAGGTTCAGTAATGCATTCTAGTGAATTTCTAGAAAATTTCAAAGCTAAGCAGAATATGGACCACAAAAAAATAGAACAGGAAAAAAATTGTGCTTCATAAATTTATCTCATTCTGATTATGTGAAATTGACAATTCAACACATCTTTGCAACCCAAGATTGGGAAAGACTAGCCATATGTGGCCATACAGTTGAACAATTGCTTTGGAGGAAGAAGAGAAAAAATCCACTTGTGATTTAGAACAAGGAAAATGGTTGCTTTCAGCTAAATTCACAGTAGTGTAGCTTCATCAATTAGGACCTGCACATCACAATAAAAACATTTGCATGTTCTATCCACTATCCAGAAGAAAATGAAATTCAATGTGGCTGTAGAAACTATGAACAGAATAAGCCAGCTTGAACTAGCCTCAAACCCTAGCATATCACATCTGCTGGAACAGCCCACAGCCAGAGGTGAGAAGTATATTGATCCAATGTTCTATAAACAGAATAAGCCAGCTTGAACTGGCCTCAAACCCTAGCAAATCACATCTGCCACAACATCCCACAGCCAGCGGTAATAAGTATATATAAATCCAAAGCTAGTAAGGAAAAGGGATCAGTTGTGCACATACCCATGCTGATACCCGATGGCCGACAAGGAGACGGGCGTGGCACGCCTTCAATCCATCGTACTAGAGCAATCCGAGAAGAACGATTAGGATCATATTCGATCCTTTCCACAATGCCAACAGATGGCGTGCTTCGTTTAAGGTCAATTTTTCGCTGCAATCGCTTTGATCCACCCCCTCGGTGAAAAATAGTAATACGCCCAGAAGAATTCCTCCCTGCCGACTTCCCCTTGCTCAAAGTTAAATGTCTAAGTGCTCTCACCTTTTTTATGCTTTTTCTCATTTTATCTCTCTTCATCGCTCGATAAAAAAAGTCCTGGATCCCCAATTGATTGACCCAAAATAATATCTATGGCTTCCCCTAATGTGACCAGATCACCATAAAAATGAAGTTCAAAGTTTCAATGGTTTCAGGCCCTTCTTTTCAATCGTATCAATCCTTTTTCTTGATTTATGCCTGCATAAGATACAAGGACAATGCTTCAAAAGCAATATATACAAAGATCAAGCCTAATGGTCAGCCACAACTTGATCAAGCCTAATGGTCAGCCACACCACTGAATCATGCAAAATCTCAAGGGTAATGCAAGTGTAAGAGTTTCAAAACACTGTATGCTGGACTAGTATAAAAAACAGCAAAGAAGGGAAATGCAATCTTGTTTCATGAGCAACTTAAAGATACATTGTTATGAGGTAGAGCGCTGATTCATGGCTTGTTATATTTCCAGTGATCACCCATGCCCTGACAGCAAAAAAGACAACCAGATGGACTTTTGTGTATAAATGGAAGAGGTTTATGTTTGTTACCAAATACCAACTGAATCCAATACGAACAGATGAGTATCTGATCATTTTCCTCAGCAAACTTAGCACAGGCACATGAAATTTCTCTGCGTTACAGATGCAAAATGTGTACACTAACTATTTGCAGTAAGAATTCTTCCCTGCAGACTTCCCCTTGCCCAAAGTTAAATGTCTAGGTGCTCTCAAAATGTGTACACTAACTACAAAAGCAAGGGTAAAATGGTTCGGTCTGAGAATTTGATGATGGCAATTTGATGTGAATTGATTATGAAGGCAAGGGACAAATGGTCCGATTTGAGAAAAAGATGACAACTGGTGTCTATAATAACATACTATTCAAAATTATCATTAAACTTTGTGGTGGCATTTCTCGGAAGCGACAACTCTGCAGTGACACATATCCACAATTTCAAAAATGTGCCCGTATAGTTATTTAGGCCTTGTTTGTTTCAGTTGAAAGTTGGCTAAAATCTTTTATTTGAATAATTTGTGATTGTTTGAGAGACATTTAAGAGAGTCCAAAAAATTGTAAAAAAAAACTATTTTAAAAACTCTAAGAAGAACTATTTAAAACCCCACAAAAATGACTACAAAGTAATGCATCATTTGGTTTGTATAAAAATGATATTTTTTATTTAACTTAATTTAATTTAATTTAAGCTGAAAAAAAGGCCTTAAGCAATATATGTTCAATCAAAACTTCTCCATGAAAAAATCTCACAACAATTACTTGTGAACATGTCCGGAAGTTGGAACACATAAACCTAAGGTAAAACGGTCAAATCCCCGCAAAAGTAGGAATGGCAATCGGGTGAGTACCTCTGGGTATGCTTCTATCCTACCCGAACCCGAAACCCGAAAACACTACCCATACCTGAACCCGAAAACATCTGTGGGTACAAACCCGCACCCATACCCAAACCTGACGGGTACCCGATACCCGATGGGTACCCATACCCGAAAATATATATGCAGCAAGCCAGCAAGCCATTCATTAACCTGAGGTCAGCTCACCTCAATCATTCATTAACCATATATATACAGCAAGCCAGCAACCATCCAAATACAGCAAGACAGCAACCATCCATGATCCATCCCATATATATGCAGTACAATGTAACAATGCTACCGGTCACACACACACACACCACACACACATAACAAATTAACAATGCTACTGTGTGCAGTTTACCAAATACATAGATACACAAATAATTGCAATAACATTTGATAGTCTGCTGAAAATTGCATTTAAATGTAAAAGGCAGTCATCAAGGGGAGAAGAGAGAAGACGGGAGTGGAGGCGGCAGGGGGGCGGATCGGGAGGGGAGTGGCGGCGGCAGGGGGCGGATCGGGAGGGAAATGGCGGCGGCGGCAAGGGCAAGGAGGCCGATCGGGGGCGGCAGGGACCAGGGGGGCGTATCGGCAAGGGCCAGGGGGGCGGCAAGGGCCAGGGTGGCGGTAGGGGGTGGTTCCGCGGCGGCCCCACCCGATTCGGCGGCGGCAGGGGGTGGCTCGGCGGCGGCGCGGCGGCGGCGGCAGGGGGACCGGCCCGAGGGACGGAGAGGCGGAGAGAGCTGAGGGAGAGGGAGAGGGAGAGAGAGACCGAGAGAGAGGGGGGGATGGAGAGAGAAGCTCACTGCGGCAGGCGGTTGGCGGCGACCCGCGAGTGGCGAGCGGCGGCGGCCGGCGGCGGCCAGCGCCACAGCGGGGGAGGGCGTGAAGGCGGGGCGCTCCTGCTGCCTGCTGAGTACTTCGGAACTAGGGTTTTGGGGATGGACGCGGGAAGCATATCCCCTGCAGTACTCCTGCAGGTAAAATTTGGTTATTCGCCACTCTCCACACGTGTAATTCGCTAAGTATGCCACTTGTGTGTATGACATACGGGACCATGTGTGTCTATGACAGTTGGGTAGAGTGGTATTTTTGCGAAGCCACTTGTTGAAAGTGGCAAATAACCAAATCTCTCAGTACTGCAGAGGGCACCACTGCATGTGGGTCCCATGTGTGCCCCACCACACGTGGGACCCATATGCAGTGAGAGAACTGCTTTCTGCAGTGCTGCACAGAACTGCAGGGGATATGCTTCACGCGGGGGCGGTTCGACGGGGTCGGACGCGCTCCCGTCCGATGGCCAGTGCTGGCCGTTGGATCTCCATCCAACGGCCCGCGTTAGATCCTGCGTGAAAACTTTTTTTTTCTTTCACTATGTAAAAAAAATCAAAAAAATCATTAAAAATTATAAATATTCTCTAATCAGTGTTAGGTCTCACGTGTATTTTCTTAGAATCTATATGATCAATATTCATTTATATAAACGTTTTTTTAAAGAAAAATCTAGATGTATAAATGTTGTATAGCAATACAAAAAATATATATGAAAATAGACATGCATTAGAGAATATTTCTGATTTTTATTGATTTTTTTTGAATTTGTTTACATAGCGAAACAAAATAACAAAACATTCCTCAAGATCTAATGCTGGCCGTTGGAAGCGCTGGGCGTCGGACGAGAGGCGCGTTCGACGCCCATTGGACCGTCCCCACGTCCCTTTGGGGATTGGGGGAGGGGGGCAAGGGGAATCGCATCATCTGAGTTGCGATCTATATGGCAGAGACGTCATAGGTACACATCCGACCATCCATCACGCGATGGACGGCAGAAGCTGGTTCACTTAAGTGACTGCCAAGCGGTACGCGCTTACAGCCATCATATGCGAGATGGACGGACGTGGATGGAGGCAAATGGCTGAAGCCGTACGCTCTTCTGTTTCAGAAAACAGAACTCTCCATGCTCCAGATGCATTCCAATTGGGTTTGGTTTAAGCCATAGGATGTATGTGAGAGTTTCGAAATGAGCAAAATGGATTCCTTGAAACACATTAAAACTACTGTAGAAATTTAAAGTTTAATTATCAACATTTGAAGCCACAGTTTAAATCTGAAGTTAACCAAACCAAAAGTGCACTGTTGCATTTCAGACAGACAGTTTAGCATCTTGTTCAGATCTATTTAGCATCTAATGGAATTTGTAATCAGCCCAACAATAAATCATATAAAAGGGAAAAAGGGATGTCATTGAATGAAATCTTCTTGAATTTCATCTATCTACCCATTCAGAAGTAAACCATGACAAAAGAAGGTTGTGTTACAATGTTGAACTGAATTGAAGCAATTAAGTGAACAGAACAGATAGCAGTACTTCTATTCTCAGATACAGAAAAGATAATCTTAGTACTGATATGAGCATATACAAAAGGATAACTATGGCTGAGTTGCATAAGCATTATCATATACAAAATATAAATAGCATTTCTTGCCATGTATATCAAGAACTGCAAAAATGTTGATTGTGTCTTTACTGAACTTCAATGGTCTCTACTACTAGGATGCAAATCTTTTTCAATCGAGTGAACCTGCAAAACAAAATATTAATGCATTGTGCATATTAATAAATCAGAGTAAATAAGTTTGAGAGATAATACCATTGGTTCATTCTTCTTCTTCTTTGTTTGTTTCTCAACCCAATTCCCCTTCCTCTTCGATCCACCCTTTCTTGTCGCTTTTTTCTTGAGTCCAACAGCATGTAGCAGATTTTCAGATGATGTTGGTGTGACATGTGAGTGTTGATCGGTACGGTTAGTAAAACATAGTTGAATACATTATTCCAGCTGCTTTTCAATGCTACCAAGTAAATTGTCAAGCAATATAGATGACTCTTCAAACTCAGATGCCCTAGAGGCCATAGAAATGACCCTATGTGAAAGAAACTTGTAGCGACATGTAGCATCTAACTTGGGGTCGTCCAAATCATTTTTGCCATCATTATCACGTAATATTCCAGTTCGTGCCTCCCTAGTCCATCTCTTTAAGGCATATTGTTCCGGTAATTACTTGATATCCATTATATCAAGAATTTTAATTGCATGGCTACATAATATATCAATTCTTTCGAATTGTTGGCAACTGCATAACAAATTTTCATCTTTGAAAGAACCAACAACTATATGGTCTTCTTCAACAGAAGACTCTTCATCAAGATCTCTAATGCAAACATTATATACACTTCCATTGTGTGATAGCTTGGCATAGGCTAACATCGATCTTTCATAAACAAATCGAAAAGCCTAAAAAAATTGTGGAGCGCATATTCTGCTTACTTGCACCAACATACGAGTTCTCATTTTAATTTGAGGCAACTTGTGTCTTAACTCATACCCTGAAATTATCTCTCTTTCCCTCTTTGCTTGGACGACCCTCTCAAAATGCGTAAAGAAACGAAGAATATTCAACTCTGAGTTCAAATAATCCTTCAAGTGGCTATTTAAGCTCTCACTTAATTATGTATGTCTTATTCCTAAAGTGTAAACATCCCTCATATAACATTCAGCCCACTTTTCTTTTACCATGTAAATACTATCCAACCAAAACTGGTTATGTACCTTGCTTCTCATGCTTGAGAAAACCTCCTCAAATTTATCTTCATCCTCACACTCATTTGGCCTCCTCCGTAGTATTTCCAAAATGTTTCAACATCCCCTGTATTTGCAAATTCCATGCCAATTTTTGGAATCCAACTAGGTACTATATTGTCTCTGTAATAGAAAAAAGATAACAAGATACCTTAAATTGCATTATCATGCTTTTAAAAAAATTATTATGCTAAATGTGGCTAGATCAGTTCCTAAAAAAATTAATTAAACATGTTTGCAATATGATGTTACAAAAAATGGTAGTACTCCAATTAAACCAAGCTAGTACATGGTGGAAAGTTCAAATATTAGTACCCAAAATGTGGTAAGATTTATACCTTCCATCTGAAGGAGATCCTCCATTGGGTTAAAGTGTATGATCAGGAGGAGGATTAGCTGTTCCATTTCCTTCTAATAATGAGAAAGGCGCTTGATCTGGAATACTAGGCTCCATTTGAGTGGAAGCAGTGGTGTCGCAGCGATTGATTGGTAGTAGCAACGACGAGGAGAGCCGGCGCTGGACGTGGCAAGCCGTGGCGGCGCTGGATGATGTCGCTGGATGTCGAAACGCGGCAAATGCAACGAGGGGCTATAGAGGGAGCGGCGGCTCGAGCGGCGAAGAGGCAGAAATCCTTCCCGCGCCGCCTCTGCTCGTGAAGTGCCAGCGCATTAGAGAAAAGAAAAGAAGGACGATATGGGCCTCCTAATACTGGGCTTTGACGGTAGCCATTGGATATAAAATGAATGGCTAGATGAAGCCCTATGGAGCCTCTATCGTTGCTTCCACTTGCAGCGAGAAGATGATGTTCCGTGGAGCACTGACTCCATGGAGTCCCATTCTGTTTACACACACGTATATGTGGCCCAGACGTCAGAATCGGGTTACTCATGGGTACAGAATTGTACTCGTACCCGAACCCGACCCATTCGAATACCTGAACCCGAAAATCTCATAGGTATAGGCTGCAACCCATACCATGCCCATCTGGTCGGATATTCATGGGTACCCATATCCATGGGTTTTCTACCATCCCTACGTAAAAGATTAGAGAAAATCCCACCTCCAAACGGGTCCTAAGCCATGTATTTGGGGTTATTTAATGTTTTTTGTTTATTTATTTATCTAAGAAAAGCATATCCGTGCCGACAAACAATTGAAGGATTGTGCTATGAGTATCCTTGAGAAAAAAAATTCAGAAAAATTTAGAATGTTCCATTCTAAAGATTAGCAATTCAGGATCTAATGTCATCACAAATCTTATGGGTGGCAACCAGCAAGAGACAAGTGCTCAAACCCCCTAGAGAATGTCATGTCCAAAACATGCTAGGCGTTACTAGGTCCTTTTATCCTGTAAAGAATATCCTAAGAGCATCCCCAACTGCTGTATGAATAATGTTTTAGGAGGTGGGATGAAGGAGCTGTTGAGCATGCGTGGGATAGCGGCCTTCTTGAGGATGCTCTAACGTCTCTATCATCGTACTTGACCCTCTGATTAAAGTGAAACTGGTCAATGTCAATGGCGAAATAGTGATCTCCCTACCTCGAATTTCCCGGAGCACGAGCTGAGCCACAGAGCACGAGCCGTTACCGCCAGCTCCATGCGGCTCGATCGTCAACGAACGAGCTCCCTACACGTGTCCACACGCCCCCCGGCGATCTGGCACGTGATGGATTCCTCACAGCCTGCTGCAAGCAACGCCATTATTCCTCGGAATTTCCCAAACACCGTCACTCTCATCTACCACCTAAAACGACCCCTCCCCCTGCTGTGGCTGCGAGTGGGACCATCATAAATATGACCCACCTGCCATAAGGAGGGTAGATACCCGTACGGTGGGTACGGGATTAGGTGATGGATTGATGGTGGGAGGAGCAGAGCAGAGCAGAGCTCCCGCCGATGGGCCCACCTGTGCAGCACGCGCTGCACGTTGGATGCGGCGGATGTGCGGTAGACGGGCGATGCGCGCGTCGGCGTCGTCTCGTCTCCGCCCCGAGCCCCCGACCACGAGTCCACGCCTCGCGCTCTGCAGACCGCAGCTCAGGTGCGCGGTGGATTGTGCCGTCGTTATAATCAAACTTGCGCTCCAATTATCTACGATGAAGCAGCGATGCCGCCGGAGAAACCAGAGCTTGGATGGCAGGGTTTTAAGTGTGAGGGTTGTAGGCACTTAGTTTGGTGACGAGGATAGGGAATCTCTTAAATTTAGTTCTAGACATTAATTAAAGTATCTAGCATATAAAACTTATTGGAGCTCAAACTTTGCGCAAGTTTTATATAAAAAAACGGCCGGTGATGTTTTTTTAATCACTATTACCAATACTTTAGAACTTGATGTAGCATTCATTTAAAATGGACGGAACTATGGATCAGATGTTCGATAAAAAAAATCAGACATTGTTACAGTGCTTTGATCGAAATGTTATAGTACTTTAAACCAAAATATCACGACAAATCAAATGTTGCCACAATAATTTTTAAAAATGTTGTATTTGGCAAAATTGAATGTTGCATCGAATAAATCCAAATATTACAGTAGACATAACCGAATATTATAACATGCAAACCACATATTTCATCGGACAAAGCAAAAATGGGTAGAACCGAATGTTACAGCCAAACAAAACAAATTTTGTCATGAATAGAAACTGACTGTTGTAATAGCTAAGCCAAAATGTTTTAAGTAGGCCAAAATAGAAATGTTGCAACGGTCAAACTTAAATGTTGACCAAATGTTTCAATGGGTCGAACCTAATGTTGCAATAGGTAAACTCAAATGTTTCAGTAGGCAAAACCAAATGTTACAACAAATGAACCTAAAAAGTTAGGTTCGTTTTTTAACCAAATGTTACACAAGAGTAAAACAAAATGTTCAATACTCACATGTTGATGTTTCATACCAAATTTGGGGATCATTCCTACCCTAAATCCAGCAATCTCCTTCAAAATCCGATCATCTCCTTCAAATCCCGACCATCTTCTCTAAATCCCATTAATCTCCATTTCCACAAATCTCCAAATCAAACATGAGAAAGAGTAACAGGTGTTGGAAATCCCAAGATCAACACACGCGAACACGTGGAACACGAACAAGAAATACACCCAGAACAAACACACTTGTATATATCCTTTTACTTAGCTCACGAGAATACAAGGAACATACACTTGGAGGCATTCTCTACCCAAGATTACAACGGACTTGAGCTATGCTTATCTTCTATGCTCCTGGCTATCCTCACACCCGAGCTACTCCCGTACAAGAATATATATAGACTTCTTACGCAGGCTGCACGACCATGCTTCTTGGCCACGACGCTGTGCAACAACTCCGCGACGTGCGTGCTGTTGAAGACTCCTCGGCCACGCCTCCACTAAGCCACGTTCTGCTGTACTGCTACGTGCGCTCCTGGGAACCCGGCCACTACCCACACGTAGCCTGCGCCTCCACGGCTGATGCATGCACCATTAACCCATGCAACTAAATACTCCTAATTACTTGCTAATTACATGCATACATGCAGCACGTTAACGCCACAACTATTGATCATTTTTTTCAAGGAGATGCTGATAGAGCTATTGCTATATGTATTAATTGTAGTCTTCGTAATAACTTCGTATAGCATACATTATACGAAGTTATACGACAGGGCGGCGGTAGGGGGTGGCTCGGCGGCGGCCCCACCCGAGGGACGGAGAGGCGGAGACAGCCGAGGGAGAGGGACCGAGAGAGAGGGGGGGAGGGGGAGAGAAGCTCACGGCGGCAGGCGGTTGGCGGCGGCCGTCGGCGTGACAGCGCCACAGCGGGGGAGGGCGTGACGGCGGCTGGCGGGGCGCTCCTGCTGCCTGCTGGGGCCTTGGGAACTAGGGTTTTGGGGATTGGGGGAGGGGGGCAGAGGGCGGTGGAGAAAATTGGGCTGTGGCCAGTGGGCACTGCCGCCGTGGTGCCGCACCGGGCTGTGTGGGCGGTGGGCCGTGGGAGTGTGGGCAGTGTAAACCTGTGACACGTACTAACTGATATATATGTATACGCGGACCACGTGTCAGAATTCGGGATACTCATGGATACAAAATTGTACTCGTATCCGAACCTAAACCCGACCCATTGGAGTACCCGAACCTGAAAAATCCAAAGGTATAGGTTGCAACCCATACCATAACTATCAGGTCGAATACCCACGTGTTTTCTGCCATCCCTACGCAAATGATTAGAGAAAATTTCACCTCCAAACGGATCCTAAGCTAGGTATTTGGGGTACTTTAATGTTTTTTGTTTATTTATTTATCTAAGAAAAGCATATCCGTGCCGACAAACAATTGAAGGATTGTGCTATGAGTATCCTTGAGAAAAAAAATTCAGAAAAATTTAGAATGTTCCATTCTAAAGATTAGCAATTCAGGATCTAATGTCATCACAAATCTTATGGGTGGCAACCAGCAAGAGACAAGTGCTCAAACCCCCTAGAGAATGTCATGTCCAAAACATGCTAGGCGTTACTAGGTCCTTTTATCCCGTAAAGAATATCTTAACGTCTCTATCATCGTACTTGACCCTCTGATTAAGGCCCAGTTCTTTTCAGCTGATCTTAACGGCTGAACGGCTAAAATGACTGAATTTCAAACGTTCATCCATATAGTCTCGAGATTCGGATCCATTTCGTTTGACTTGCTTTTTAAAGCGTTAGGATCCACCTTCAAAACAAAAAAGACTTAAAAGACTCAAAGAATATGTTTTTTTAAAATATAAATAAGTTGTTAAGCTGTTAAGTTGAAAAAAACTAGGCCTAAGTGAACGTAGTCAATGTCAATGGCGAAATAGTGATCGCCCTACCACGAATTTCCGGAGCACGAGCTGAGCCACAGAGCACGAGCCGAGCCGAGCCGTTACCGCCAGCTCCACGTGGCCCGATCGTCAACAAACGAGCTCCCTACACGTGTCCACGCGCCACCCGCGATCTGGCACGTGATGGATTCCTCAGCCGGCTGCAAGCAACGCCATTATTCCTCGGAATTTCCTAAACACCATCACTCTCATCTACCCCCTAAAACGACCCCTCCCCTGCTGTTGCTGCGGGTGGGACCATCATAAATATGACCCACCTGCCATCAGGAGGGTAGATACCCGTACCGTGGGTACGGGATTAGGTGGTGGATTGATGGTGGGAGGAGCAGAGCAGAGCACCCGCCGATGGGCCCACCTGCGCAGCACGCGCTGCACGTTGGACGCGGCGGGAGACGGGAGATGCGCGCGTCGGCGTCGTCTCTCTTCCCCGACCACGAGTCCACGCCTCGCGCTCTGCAGACTGCAGCTCAGGTGCGCGGTGGATTGTGCTGTCGTTACCGCGAGCGACCAGCCATGCCGCCGTCGTTATCATCATACTTGCGCTCCAATTATCTACGATGAAGCAGCGATGCCGCCAGATAAACCAGAGCTTGGATGACAGGGTTTTAAGTGTGAGGGTTGTAGGCCCTTAGTTTGGTGATGTGGATAGGGAACCTCTTAAATTTATTTATAGACATTAATTAAAGTATCTAGCATATAGAACTTATTGGAGCTCAAACTCTGCGCAAGTTTTATTTAAAAAACGGCCGGTGATGTTTTCTTAATCATTATTACCAATACTTTAGAACTTGATGTAACGTTCTTCTTGAAAAAGACGGAACTACGGATCGGACGTTCGATAAAAAAAATCAGACATTGTTACAGTTGGCTCTAAAATGTTGCAGTACTTCAAACCAAAATACTACGACAAATCAAATGTTGCCGCAATAATTTAAAAAATGTTGTATTTGGCAAAATTGAATGTTGCAACGAATAAATCCAAATATTACAGTAGACATAACCAAATATTACAACAAGCAACCAAATATTTCATCGGACATAACAAAAGTGGGTAGAAACGAATGTTGCAACCAAACAAAACAAAATTTGTCGTGAATAGAAACTGACCGCTAAAATAGCTAAGCCAAAATGTTTAAGTAGGCCAAAATAGAAATGTTGCAACGGTCAAACCCAAATATTGACCCAAATGTTTCGATGGATAGAACCTAATGTTGCAATAGGTAAACTCAAATATTTCAGTAGGCCAAAATCAAATGTTACAAGAAGAAACCTATAAAAAGTTAGGTTTGTTTTTTTAATCAAATGTTACACGAGAGTAAAACAAAATGTTCAGTACTCACATGTTGATGTTTCATACCAAATTTGGGGATCATTCCTACCCTAAATCTGGCAATCCAAATCCGATCATCTCCTTCAAATCCCCGACCATCTTCTCTAAATCCCATTCATCTCCATTTCCAAATCTCCAAATCAAACATGAGAAAGAGTAACAACGTGTAGAAGCAAGCAACGACGACGAGAGAGAGTGGGAGGGAGCGCTATAGCTCGGCTACAAGCAGCAAAGCATCAACAGTAGCAAAGCAACGACAGCAGCCAACAAAGAGATGGCGCATGGGCAGCGAGACGTTCTCATGTTGCTGGTCCGACGCTTCGTCGTCGTCGCCGTCGCCGTCATACCACTTCTTCATCGCCGCTGCAGAGCGCCGCCGCCGGCCAGTGCTCGCCGTTGTGAACTTGTGGAGCTTCTCCACCTCTCTCCTCTCTCTCCGCGTGAGTGGTTGAAAAGCGGCCAGAAGAAATAACAGAGAAGGTTAGGGTGTGTACATAGATGGTTGGGACGTGGGCCGCGACGCTTGCTGCATCCGATGGACGCACAAGTAGAAGCATTATCACTTTAAAAATATTGGTTGCTGGTAGTATTCCTAAGCAGTAAAAATGAAACTGTAATAATCAAATCCCATAACTCACAGTATGTAACAAAAAAGGCGTGCTAATTCAATTTACAGCGGTGGAAAATGGATCCTAGATAAACTCGCAATACAGGCATCGATATTTTGTAACTCTTGGTAAACTCTCATTTATCTCTCACCGAAGAAGGGAACGAAATCAAGATAGTAACAGTAAAAGGAAACGAAACCATCTGGATAGTTTAGATCCTAAACAAACAGTACTGTTATACGTCCGAGATCCCTGCAGCCTATGCCGTCGAAAGAATACAAAATTTTCATATCAACAGCAAAAAGATCCACGATATTACATATTTAAATGCCATCGTCACTTGATACAAACAGCAGCACTAGTGGTGCTGTTTTTCTTTTAACAAAGGTGCCGACTCAAATGGAGTAAGCACTCGGTCCAATAAAAAAATAACTTAATAAAAGAATGAAACGACACACTAAGCATGATACACCGAACATTGGGAATCAAACGCTGCACCAAACTAGAACAGGAATCCGAGGCACCGCTATAGACAAAGTAGCAACAAGAACCTATAAAATCCTCGTCTAAGTGTATTGTCAACTTTAACGAAGAGGGTGAGAATATCTCCTTTAGGCAATCCATAAAGCCCTTCTAGCACAATTTCATTAATCCCATCATCATTTTCCTAATGACGACCTAGTTCTTCAACAACTTTACGTGGCTCTTCCTCTCTTTAGCTTTGAGAATCGGACGTAAGGGCAAGGGATACCAAGCTCATGAGATGAAGGCTTTATGCGAGAGATTCAAATTGGGGCAAGATAAGAGCATCACCAAACCAAACCTAACTTACGTTGATAAAACAGTATTCATCTATATTTTCACCTTTTATATTTTATTTGCTATGGTTCTAGGTCAATTTAACTTAGATCCCCATTGGCGAAGCTCTAAGGCAATCATAGAGAAGTTGGGAGAGGTGGTCTAACTACATGTTCTTTTTTTAATATTTTCTTAAGAGAAATAGTCTACTTTACCTCATAACCATGATGGTGAGAATGCTTGACCTCCTAGCCTGGGAAGCCAGGTATATCCCCGAAAGGACGTCAAGTGGTGAAAATAACCCTCTCTCCGCAAGCGGTTTTGCCACCGTGGCGGCCTAGGTGGAGTACTATCGCCACTAGGCTAATTGCATATCATTTTATTTCATAAAAAACCAAATTTACATGTGAATCCCACATGTCATACTCATATGTTTATCTTCTTCCTCTCAATTCTCCTACGCCCTCCTCCTTCCCACAATCACCATCAACGTCATTCCTCCCCTGGCCATCGCACCCTTCTCCTTCCTCCCCATTGTGACACTCCTTACCCCTTCCTCCCTAGTTAGGCTCATCTCCAACGGCAACACTCCCCACCTTGTGAACGAGCCAAGGATCTTCCGCCGCTGCCATGCCATGGATCCCTCGCCGCAAGCCTTGCAGTACAACTGAACAGCACCGCCACCTTAGATGTTGCATCGTCAGTGCACGCGATAATGAGAGCGGTCTCGCGCGTGGCCGATAGCCTCACCGACGAGAACCAAACATGGATCCACCACTCTGCCTTACACCCGAGGACGCCCGATGCCCACTGGCTTCTCCCTCCACCCTAGCTGCGATCCCACCGTCGGACTTGCTTTGACTTCCACAACGAATGACCCCATTGTCTCGCCATGCCCTGCCTTTCCTTACCGCCGCCGATAAGACGATGGCCATGGCTGTGACAATATATTTGTGGGCTCTCCACGCACCATATGCTCCCCATCACGGCTGCGGGCGCAAGCAGCGGTGCACACTATAGTAGTAGCTCACAGGGGTGGGCGTGTCGGCGATAGCTCCCGGGGGTGCGCGCGGCGGTGGGGGCATGCCGCAGGGCTAGACAAGGAAGGTGGTGCTGGAGAGGCCGTTGTTGATCCATGGCAACAGAGGCTTGCAGCGAGGAGCTCACGATGGTGGAGGGAAAGGGATAGAGATGGGAAAAAAAAATAGGTTCAGACAATGACATGTGGGACCCACACTTTTAAAAATAATTTTGTTGAAAGGAAACGCCATGTGTATATGCTTATGTGGCAATACCACTCAACCACGTAGGCGGCTCCCCTGTCAAAACTGCTTGCGAGAGGGAAGGGGTATTTGCACCACGTATTTCGGAAGACCAGATACCCGGATTTCCAAATCAAGGGGTCAAATGTCCGCACAATTATAGTTGAGAGGATAAAATAGATTTATTTTTTTTTTGAGAGAGAGAATTGCATACGTAGGCTTGTTTAGAATCCCCACAAACCCAAAAGAGATTAAGGTTTGGGTTAACCATTCCGAAAGCAGCTCTCGACCAGCAGGGCGGAGGACAAGGGCCAACAGCAGCTATCTGCCACGTTGCTGGCCACACGAAATCCTGCTGAAAAGTGCAAAATTCCAAGAATCGGATAGGACTGTAGGAAGTTGCCTCGAACGATCATGGAACCAACTTATGTTTGAATGTAGATGAATTACAATGGAGTTCTTTCTATATATGATCGAATCACGATGCTATACGCAGCCCAGAAAAGTGATCCATCCGATATTGAATGGCAAATAGACAATGTCCTTGCCCCACCAAGTGCAACAGAGAGAGAACATCCGAGTTCTGTATATATAGTTTTTTTTTTGAAAAAAATCATGTTCATTTTCGCTCAAAAATAAGGATGTTCGATTTTGAACTTAATGATGCTACAGCATTTTAAAAAGCAGCTCGAGTAGCTTCGTTAAGAATTTAAAAGCAGCTCGAGTAGGATTATTTTTTTTTAAAAAAAGGGATACAGAATTTCAAGATTATATGGTTGGTGAAAATGAAGATGTAGAAAACGAAAATGCTATATATATACCGAACAAACATTGCATACTTATCTTTGCGGAGGCAAGGTAGTGCAAACGTTTTATCTGGATATCCTCCGTTTCTGAATCTTCACATCTTTCACCTTTAGTTTGAGCTTCATCATACCGGCTTGGACTTGCACTTCATCTTTGGCCAAATCTATTTTCACTACAGTAGCCTGATTCCTGAGCTTAGGAATATAAACTAAATCTCCAATTTCTGGAATCCCATCGCCTTCATCTAAGTCAATTTTTTTTAATAAAAAAAACTTAGGTTCTTATTAATTCAACTTGTCATGGAATGTCAATAATAATACTATAAAAATGAATTTGGCATATAATTTTTAACCAAAATTTGCCTATATTATCTTACCATTTGCAGTTGTGCCCATTCTGGTGTTTGTATCCTGCGCCTTTTCAACAGCAGCAGTACTTGGTGGCTCTGGGCTCTTCACCATCACATGATTTTCTGTCTCAACAGCCTTTTCTTCTTCTAGCACTCTTTGAGCTATTGCAGATTCCCGGAACTGCTGATTCTTCTTACGGATAATAGAACGAGCCATAACAGCATATTCTGAAACTACTCTCACTTTTCTTTTTCTCTGAGCAGAAGCGTGATCTACTATGCTCTTCTGTGCCATTTCCAAGTTATTATGAAGCTCCTTGGACTGCCTGTCACAACATCAATCGACATATGAAACCATTGGACTTGATAAGTTTCACCTTTTGAAGAGGATACAGAAGATAGATTTTTCTGCTTTGAGTTCACACACTATAGTCATCTGACAAGCAGCCAATGCATGAGAAATGACTTAAATTTCAGTTTTAGAAGGTAGATCATACAGATACAAAACAGACAACAAACAACAGTATGCCAAAATGAGTTATACCTGTCTTCACCAAAAGACGTATAAGTTGAGCATGACAAATTAGAAATATATTTATGACATATCCAAGCAAGGATGGCTGGCACATGAGATATCTGCAGAATAATTGAACAAGAGATATTTATGACAAACTCAAGTTGGGAAGTTCTCACATAAGATATTGTTGCGCCTGCTGAAGCTGTTCATGATATTCTTGTTTGTATTTTTCCATGTCCATTATCATCTGCAAAATAAATGCTTGAGATGGACTTAGGGTACTAAGGATCACATTATTCGTAACTAAGAATAATTTGATCATGTGACCTCTAAGTTCTAACAGCATAAAAAGGCCCAAACAACTGTATATAGGTGTGTCTAAAAAAAGATGGGCCTCAAACATAGAACTGAGAGCATATATTTCTCAAAGAAATATGCAGTATCTGCAATGCCAGGGCTCCCATTCCTCTCAGTAGCATTACAAAGAAATATGGTAGTGTATGAGCAACCCAATGTTATCAAACCAAAATTGTCACAGCAAAACAATATAAGGACCAATATTTAGGTGCAATTCTTTTCGTCTTATCATGCAAAATGAATGACACCTTAATATAAGAAATAAAGAATAATCCGATCAAACTTACCGCATTTATCTCTGCGCCAGCTGTTCCAAGTAACCGTTGAGAACCCTCTATTATATCCAAGGGTAAACCAAGTCTTCCAGCAATACTGATTGCATTTGAACGGCCTATATGTGTTAATAAAATATGAGTTAAACTATATTCAAGAATGAAATAAGAGCAAGAGCACACAACACTTCAGAATTTCAGATACATACATGAGCACAAAAGAATTTAGAAGATGAAATAAAAGCAAATTTTATCCTATTTACGAAGTAATTCAGTTTGGTTCACATGTATGACATACAGCATGTCACAAATTTTACAAGCATATAATATCTCCCATCATACGACTCCTTACAAATTGAAGAATAACTTCCATTATACGTTTTTGGTCATTGCATATCTCACTCAATCAGGAGAGATCCAACTGGCTGAAGGAAATGTACACCTTCTTTTGAGAAGTGGATCTTTTTAGTAGAAGCATAAAGACGAGGGCCTCTATCATCTAATAACGATAGCAACAACTGAGAATGCCCAAAAAAATATCAGCACTCAATGATAGAAAACAAAAAAGGGAAATATAAACACCTGGTATTCCCCATAGAATCCTGAATGTGGGCTTTAGATTCTCTTCATCAAATTCCACGCAGGCATTCTCAAATGAATCATTGCTGAAAGTACTTACAATAATGAGTCCTGTTTCCCAGCATATTATTCACTAATTAGCCATACAGTATCTGTTGTTAAGGGACTAGGTTCTATTTATTATTTAGGTCACACCATAAACCACATTACCACTGCCTTCATAATATTTTTTTAACAGGAATCTTTCTTGAATTCATGAAAATAAATTTGCTCCTTGACAAATTGAAGAAACAGTGACTGTTTCAATAATGAGTTTTAAAATAGTGTCATTGAACACGAGTGAAAAAAATAAAGCTATGTAAATAAATAAACCTGAGCTGCAAATTAAACCTTAAACATCAAAGAAAATTTTCATAGATTAGGAGTAACATGTATCACCTCACGAAAAACAACCTATGATAGACATGGTGGGTTTATGCAGAAGTTCTTCCCGTTTTTTTATCATATTGAAATGGTGGCCTTTTACTGAATTTCAGCAAAGAATGTTTATGGTTGACATAACAAGGTATTCAACACAACATTGGTTTGCACAACAAGATAAGAAAAAGGCGAATCACAGAAAAAAAAAAGTGAACCACAACTTTAAAGTCAAAATCACTCTGCCAGAGATATCCTACACTATCCGCCATCATTGATGCCCTCGCTTATATGCATGTGAATTTCAAACCAGCAACCAAAACCATGTTGGCTGCACATAATTTTTCTCCCTCAAAAGTGTGGGAACCCACTTTCCATAACTCAGAACAGAAATAACAGAAGCATCAAGTCCGCAGTACAACACAGCTACTACAGTAGTTAGCTGCACATGTGCACATGAGTACATGACTGTACATCGACTTAATTTTCATATACACTTTACATTTCAAACAACCTGATTTGTACTGACATATTGTAGCTACTGCAGGGATTCATCATAATTCGTGCTAGGGATTCATCACAACTGCTATTATCAACTGCAAATGTCAGTCGGTCATTTATTCTATCTTGTTTCTTTTAAGAATAAAGAGAAGATAACTACTTTATGGGTTAAATACGAGATGGTTGAATTTGATTGTTTAAATTTTGCACTGACGTAACTGTAAACCAAAGGAAAAAAATAATGTAGAGGTTTAACCACCATAATGTCCCATGCTACAAAGGAAAAAAATAACGTAGATGTTTAACCACCATAATGTCCCATGCTATCATTTCATTTGGTGCATATAATGTATTTTAGCATATTGAAGGCTTAGAAATTAGTTGATCAAAATAGTAGAAATTAGGTTCATATAAGGATAAACACTTATTTTGTTTGACCACAATGCCATAAAACTTTGAGCTTGGTATGTCTGGAACCTGTATTTTAGTGTTTTAAGTTCTCCATGATGAGTTGTCGCTAGAGTCAGAAAGGAACCAGCTTCAGCAAAAGATTCCAAAAGAGACATCCCCAAAGCAGCTCCTTCAAGTGGATTTGTCCCAGCACCAACCTAAACAGAAAGCAGGGCATCACTAACTCGTTTTAAAGAGCAAAAGTTCAGCAGTATGCCCCTTAATTATGAAATAGACTTTTGTACGCTAATGCTATCTAGCATCTATAGATGCATTATGAGCATCTTATGTTCTTAACACCAAAAAGGGTGTCACTTGTCTTAGCAGGAAGTTTTCCAGAACTCAGAAACATGCACTCAGCATTCATTATTAAAAGGAATAAGTTTTATCTCACATACCCGAACTATTGAGAAAGGTTACTTAATCCCCCAAACTTGAAATGGTCCATTTTACATACATCAACTATGAATACCAGATCAAATAACCCCTATGGTGGTTTTAAAGGTGGTTTCGACATTTATAATTTGAACAAGTCTATTTTACGCTATCAAATTATTGAATAAAACCCAATAAACCCTAAAACAGTAAATACTAATATTCAGTTCCTTTAAAGTTTTCAATGAAAAATGTTCATTAGTTTCATGATTTGTTTTGTTGTTCAGGAGGTTCATTATACATTTTTGGAGTTTCTTAATAATTTGATTGCAAAATAGACATTTAATTAGAAATCACAAAACTACGTTTAAAACCATCATAGGGGAGCCTTTGATCTGGGTTTCACTGTTGAGGTTTGTAAAATGAACCTTTTTATAGTTTGGGATGGTTATGTGGACTTTTCGATAGTTCAAATATGTAAAATGGACTTGACATTCTGCAGCATCATTGATGATATAGAAGAAAAAAGAAAAGTATATGATAGTTGGTCAATTGAAGGAAGAGATTTTCCTCAACAAAAAATTGAAAGAAGAGACAAGCAATGCACCAAAAACATTCAACAACCATAATGGCATAGCCAATAATAGACGATCAAGGTCTCACAATCACACTAGCAATGAATTAATGAACATGTGTGAGTAGTAAACTAGTAATCTAATTGTTAGAGATATATTAGGCTGTGTATAGCTGTGTATTGGGCTGTGTATATGGGCCTGGCCCATCCCTTTACTGTTTTAGGGTTTTCTAGCCTTTTCTCTTTATGCCCTTGTACTCTGTATATATACTAGTCCTTTGGCCCTCATATGAATACAAGTGCTATTCCTAACACTAATATCTATGAAAGCATAGGATAAATGAATTACCTCATCCAAAAGGACCAAGGATTGTGAAGTTGACTCTGCACGAATGGCCTAATGAAATAATGGCTCAGATGTCATCATGCCATATTAAAATAACAAAAATCAAGGATTTAGACAATTAAGAAACAAGTTGTTTTTAAACATTTGCATTAGTATGCAAATAATGAGTTAGGTTTTGCGATCTATTGAAGGTTTGATTAAAATAAATACTAAAATATACCCCAATCTGCTTCAGATGCCCAGAAAAGGTAGAGAGTGATTGGGTTAAAGACTGCTCATCTCCGATGTCAGCGTAAACAGCATCAAACCATGGAATTTTCACTGGTTCAGAAGCTAGAATGTATAAACCTGCAATATAATGAGGACGGTTACACAAGATTCTCCAGTTGTTTACTCACTAAGGGCGTATAGAAATGTCAACTGGAAGTAATATACCTTTGGTTTTCTGCCAAAGAGTCATGTAAGAAATTTTTCATTGGATGATTCAATCAGTCCGTATGAAAAAATATAGACGCGGAAAAAAGAGTAGTTGCATATTCTATGAAAGCCTACGAGAGTAGGGTATGATCACAATCATGACAGTGAAAGGATCTGTGCTTTACTGACCCATTACCTATCTTAGCCATTAAAGACGCCAAGCCAACCGTCTTTAAACTGATTGTTTTGCCCCCCATATTTGGGCCAGTTATGACCAATACAGTAGTTTCTTCAGCAATCATGAAATCCACTGGTATTGGATGGTCCTTTTCCAGCTGAGAAACCTGAAAACTGAAACATAAGTTATCCAATGAAACTATCAGTATTCATTGTTTATCCAGAACAAGAACAAACCCTCAGTTTCATTAAATCGAGGTCTGATGCCAGTTGATCTTCCTCTAAAATATCTTGTCCATATATCCTCCTCCTTCGAATCTCCTACAACATGGAAACAAAGTGAGAAGTAGATAATCGCAAGAGGTCACAAAGCATGGAGCCGCTCACAAGGCTTATTGGTGTGGCCACGGCAAGAGGTCTCCTTCAGGAACTCCCGACTGCACCGGCTAGGTTAGTGACATCTCTCTATGCGGATGGCATCGTCCTTTTCACTAACCCGGAGTTACAAGAGCTGAAGAACACTAATGCAATCATGTCCCTCTTCGAGGGTGCCACAGGGTTTGAGGTGAACTGAGGGCAAAGCAAAATCTACCCAATCAGGAGTGGCGGCTCGATTGATGGCCTTCTTACAGACGACTTCCCCATTGCAGTAAAATCCTTTTGCTGCAGGTATCTCAGCCTACCCCTCCGACCAACTAGGTTAAAGAGAGCAAACGTATTGATACGATCACGGACCGGTTAGCATCTTGGAAGGCAAAGCTGCAATCCAGGGACCGCAAGTTGGTCTTGATCAAAAGTCCTCACCTCCATGCTTATGTACCACCTCACGGTATTAAAGTTGGATAAATGGACTTGTTGGGAGATCGACAACATAAGATGCAAATCACTCAACTTCCATTGTAAGGGTGAACAGGGATGTTGCAGGGGTCATTGCTTGGTGAAGTGGGGGAAGGTGTGCAGACCAAAAGAACTAGGAGGTCTGGGCATCAAAGACATTTCATGCCTAGGGCAGATACTGCAGCTGAGATGGCTTTGGTATGAATGGGGTCAGTAGGATAGGCCTTGGAAAGGCATGCAGGTTCCCTGTGACAGTATCGATCGGCACTCTTTGATGTCATCACCTCTATAGTATCCAGGAATAGCAGGACCGCAAAGTTTTGGCTTTCGCGTGGCTCGCCATCCAGGACAGAATCTTCACAACAGATAGGTTGGCCTCTAGGGGGCTAGCAGCACTCGCCCATTTGCTCACTCTGCAGAGGTGAGACTGCCTCCCACCAGCTCCTGCTCTGCCCTTTCACGCGGAAGAGCTGGAGTAGAATTGCAAGGAGGAGTTTTGCAAAACTTGTTTGTGACCATGACCTATGTTTCTGTTTTGAAAATTTTTCCTTTGGAAATCAAAACAAAGAGTTATGAAACAGTGTGAAAACATGATTGAAAGTATAACCTTTAAAAAATGTATTTCGTTTAGAATAAAGATATATTTAAATTTCAAAACAACCTTTGAAAAATGCTTACAAATTCAATTCAATTCAATGTTTTTGTTTTTGCTTTAAAAAAATCCTTGGGTACACACCTGAAAGAGATTTTTTTTTTAAAAAAAAATAAATCTTCAAAGTCGTTTGAAGATATATTTTAGAGGTAGTCTTCAGAAAACATTTGTTCTTCAAAACACGATATCAAATCGATTTTGTATTTAGGAAATGATAGTAGATAAAGTTTTATTTTGGAAAGCCAAATTAACTTAAAGGGATCACTGCACACCTTTAATTAAAACATTTTAAAACAGATTGTGAAGGCTTGCATCTTGAAAATATTTGTTTTAAAATAAAATAGTTGCAGGTCAAAATTAGATGCCGAGAATTGAGACATTTAGTTTTGTAGGACTTTCCAAATACTAAATCAGAAATTCCGTTCATGTAAACAGGTTTCAGAAATTCCGTTCATGCAAACAGATTTTTCTTTCGTGCAAAATTAAACTAATTAAACATTTATGTATTTTCATGAAGGTAGCACTCTTATTTTCAAAGTAAAACATTTTCTTTGATAAAAAGAAACAACGATTTTGCGAAACTTGTTTGTGTCCATGACTTATGTTTCTTTTTCGAAAAAAAATCCTTTGAAAATCAAAACAAAGAGTTATGAAACAGTGTGAAAACATGATTGAAAGGATAATATTCAAAAAATGTATTTCATTTAGAATAAAGATATATTTAAATTTCAAAAGTACCTTTGAAAAATGCTTACAAACTCATTTCATATTTTTTTTGCCTTAAAAAAATCCTTGGGTACACACCTGAAAGAGAATTTTTTTTTAAAAAAAAACAAATGAAAAATTTGATCAAAGTCGTTTGAAGATATCTTTTAGTGGTAATCTTCAGAAAAACATTTGCTCTTCAAAACACGATATCAAATTGATTTTGTATTTAGGAAATAATAGTAGATAAAGTTTTATTTTGAATAGCCAAATTAATTTAAAGGGATCCTTTCACACCTTTAATCAAAACATTTTAAAACAGATTGTGAAGGCTTGCATCTTGGAAATATTTGTTTTAAAATAAAAGAGTTGCATGTCAAAATTTGATGCCGAGAATTGAGACATTTAGTTTTCTAGGACTTTCAAAAATACTAAATATGAAATTCCGTTCATGTAAACAGGTTTTTCTTTCGAGCAAAATTAAACTAATTGAACATTTACGTATTTTCCTGAAGGTAGCACTCTTGTTTTCAAAATATAACATTTTCTTTGAAAGGAGAAACAACGGTATGGCAAAACTTGTTTGTGACCGTGACTTCTTTTTTTTTTTTTGAACTTTTTCCTTTGGAAATCAAACAAAGAGTTATGAAACAGTGTGAAAACATGATTGAAAGGGTAACCTTCAAAAAATGAATTTCGTTTAGAATAAAGATATATTTAAATTTGAAAAGTACCTTTGAAAAATGCTTATAAACTCAATTCCATTTTTTTTTACTTTCAAAAAATTATTGGGTACACATCTGAAAGAGTTTTTTTAAAAAAATAAAATAAAAAATGTGTTCAAAGTCCTTCGAAGATATCTCTTACTGGTAGTGTTCAGAAAACATTTGTTCTTCAAAACACGATATCAAATCGATTTTGTATTTAGGAAATGATAGTAGATAAAGTTTTATTTTGGAATGCCAAATTAACTTAAAAGGGATCACTTCACACCTTTAATTAAAACATTTTAAAACACATTGTGAAGCCTTGCATCTTGAAAATATTTGTTTTAAAATAAAACAGTTGCAGGTCAAAATTTTATGCCAAGAATTGAGACATTCATTTTTCTAGGACTTTCCAAAATACTAAATCGGAAATTCCGTTCATGTAAACAGGTTTTTCTTTCGTGCAAAATTAAACTAATTAAACATTAATGTATTTTCATGAAGGTAGCACTCTTATTTTCAAAATAAAACATTTTCTTTGATAAGGAGAAACGACGGTTTTGCAAAACCTGATTGTGACCATGACTGTTTTTTAAAAAAAAATTCCTTTGGAATTCAAAACAAAGAGTTATGAAACGGTGCGAAAACATGATTGAAAGGATAACCTTCAAAAAATGTATTTAGTTTAGAATAAAGATATATTTAAATTTCAAAACTACCTTAGAAAAAAGCTTACAAACTCAATTAATTTTTTTTGTTTTTGCTTTAAAAAGAATTCATGGGTACACATCAGAAAGAGATATTTTAAAAAACAAAGATAAATAAAAATTGTGTTCAAAGCCGTTTGAAGATATCTTTTGGAGGTAGTCTTCAAAAAGCATTTGTTCTTCAAAACACGATATCAAATCGATTTTGTATTTAGGAAATGATAGTAGATAAAGTTTTATTTTGAAAAGGCAAATTAATTTAAAAGGGATCCTTTCACACCTTTCTTCAAAACATGTTTTTCTTTTTTAATCAAATATAAATTCATTATCTATTTCTAAATCTTTTCCCTTTACAGATTAAAACAAGAGAATTCAACTTTGTAAAGAAAAATGGCGAAGAATGTAAATTTTGAAACATGCTTTTGTTTACAACCAAGTTTAGCCCAATTCTTTAAATTGATATTATATTTTTATACACTTTTGGAAAAGATAAGAAATTGACAAGTGAGCCCAAAGGAAAGTGAAAGGATTAATGAATAAATTAATAGGGCCAAACAAATACAATATAAGAAAAATACATTTCTCTTTTTTTTTTTGCTTATTATTTATCAATTAAAATAATTGACGATAAAATATAAAATTTTCTTTTGGAAAGGTCTACAAATATTTATTATAATTTTTAACAAATGTGACCTAGGTTACACAGTTGTAAGAAAAATAATTTTCAAAAGAGTTGATATGTCCATTATTTTTAGGAAAGCATTCATATAGTTATTTTATTTTTATAAATACACAAGCCTTTGTTAATAAATCAGAATTAATTTAACTTTAATTTTAAAGCAACATACTCATTTTTATGTTTTGATTTTTCTTAAAATATTTATTTACAAATTTTATTTTATGCAAATATCATGCATGTTTTTTATTTTTCATAAAAATGAGGATGTTACATGAACCCTCTAGAATTTGTGGAAGAAAGGAACAACCACATCTTCAGTCAAATGTATTCCTTCCCTCTCGTTGTAGCTAATGTGATCATTCAGCATAGAGTCCTGGTAGTAGCATTGGTGGAAGACTAAGACTCGTTTGTCTAAGGCCTTTAGCCTCATCTAGGGAAAACTCTTGTTAACTTTTCTCCCTCTTTTTTAATGACTAGGTGACTCGCCTAATATTTCGAGGGATTAAAAGATAATTGCAATTGATAAATAAAAATGGCATCAAAGCATATGATCTTATGTATTCAAGAATATATTTAGAACTAAACAATATATTCCCAATATGAAAGATATAACAAGTGGACTGAGGTAAACTTACCGCTATGGCATTTGCGATATCCTTTTTGGCACGATGGATATTTTCCTGGTGCTGCTGGAGCAATAGTGGATGGTATGCATTTGGCATGAACAGTTTCCAGGTCTTAGGGAGGTGAGCTGGGGGAGTTGTGTTAACAGGTCCACCTGTAGCAGCATCAACAGTTCCATTCTCAAAATTTGGCAAATACAGATCAGGAAATGTGCCATCATATGCCATACTGTATTTTGCACGAGCTGCAACCTGCAAAACAAGTGCACAAACATACTAAGTCCAAAAAAAAAGTCAATTAAGTAATTGAGAATGTACCAAAAAAAGCACTACCCAGTTGACAAAATTCCTGCATGGTCCATGGGTTAAGCTATTTCCAGTTTTTAGGGTGGGTATGTTCAAGGAAAATAGATTTGTCGAACCACTAGCACCCAGATCCAATACAATTTCCATGAGACTTTCTTTTGTGGAGAAAGAGGGGCAACTAAATCTATGATCGAACCTTGTAAATTAGTCTGAAATATACCCATAGAAGAAATGAAGCACCTTTCAGCAATGGCCAGATAAGTATGGTTTTAATTGTTTGTGTCAAGACATAACAGTAGCACAAAATCAGTAACATAGGGAACAAGTAGAGAAACTTCAGGGCAAGTGAATAAATGGTATCTATGTGTAACATTTGACAGCTATGTGTAGGATATTTTGCACGTTTTTTTATTTATAACCACAGTTCTTGGGAGTACTAACCTAGCCCTACCATCAAAAAAATGTGTACTAACCTAGCCCTACCATCAAAAAAATGTTTAATGACAACTATTTTCCGTAGGAAATATGGGATGAAAATGACACCTTATCAAGTGTAATTGTTGCTTGAAGCAAAGCCTGAATATTCTCAAGCTCAAGGAGAATCTGCAAATAAAAGAATATAAGTGCAGAGATAATAAGATGGCAAATAACAAAACCAAATTGTTCAACCTTTCAAACCTTTTCAGTTAGTTTTGATAAAACATCCAATTCAGCTTTAGCTACTAATGCCCTCACTTCCTGCAACTCATCATTCAGTGGAATGGCAACAATTGGTTCTACCATACTTACAGCATCTGAGCCACTGCATATATATATATATGGATGTTCATCAATATCTACTGTTAAATCTCTGAATCGAATTCAGTGTATACGCAGATTGCTCTTGCACATTGGTAAAAATTGAGTAAAAAAGTAAGACCAAAGATTTGACAAACATCGTCTTGCCGCGATAAGATTACTAATAGACCGAAGAATCTGTGCTAGATAATATAAATGTTAGATTTAGAATTATTGCATTCTAATCCAAACCCTAGAAGGGTGGTACAAATAGGATAGAGTACATGGGCCACATGGGCCTGCTACATGGGCCTAAATACACATACTCCAACACCCCCCCGCAGTCTGAACATCCGGCGCAGCGGAGTTTGAGACTGCCGCGATAAGATTACTAACAGACCGAAGAATCTGTGCTAGATAACATAAAGATAGTATCTCTATCTCTAAACAAATACTTAGAAGTTAATTCTGCAAAGCCATATCAAAATCTCCCTATCTTATGTGAATTTGTCGACAAGAAAGTGTGTGGATAACTGGATGCATAAATATTAACAATCGTATCTTATTAGAAGCAAGAGAAAACAACACAGAAACCATCTGCACGTTTAACATATATAGATGTGTAACTATTCAACGCACCTGGAAAGTAGTAATCCATCAAACCTCAAAGAATTATCCCCAGTTATTTTAACACAGCATCTTCCATTTACGATGTATATTTCCTAGATAAAAGCAACTGTCTATAATTCAATGAAGCTAAGTTTCTTTGGGAATAAGTGAGTCGCATGAAACAATACCGACAAAGAAGCTTCATTATCAGCATTCCACATCAATTTGTCCATAAGTTGGTATAACTGAAAAGGTAACATGTAGCAATTATCCACCAACATCATTTCCATCAGAAAATAGCTTTAGATAGTAAGATGCAATTTATAGGTTAGAGGAACACAAATTTAAGGAAATTACATCCATAAATTTATTTGTACATCATGTAATCTCTTCAACAGTGTATCCTCCAAGTTGAAAACATGAAAGCACGATGGTATCTACATGTGCAATAGTGCATGCTGGTGCGCGCATGTGTGACCACATGCTAACATGCATAGAGGGCACAGATATAAGATGTGCTTGTGAGTTGTAACTATCCAACAGCATATGTATGGAAGCATTGGAAGCAGGAACATGGAAAAAGGTGAGCACAAGACACAAGGAAACTAGGCCCATAACTCTAATAGCCTACTGAAATAAACAAAACACAGAAGATACGAACAAAACACATTAAGCTTTATGTTGCCATTGGACCATGATGGCTTTGAGTGGAATGAGTACAGGGCAATTATCATACCAGTGCAATGGGCACTAACGCACCAAGTTCTGGTTAATTAAGTAAAGTCGGTATAACGCACCAAGTTCTGGTTAATTAAGTAAGTCAGTAAAACAGAAGTGCAGGAACAGCCAACTGCAACTAGTTTGCTGCACACCCATAGCGCTCACAATATACATAATAGGCAAATAAGAATGAGTAAGTTACAGAAGTCTTCAAAACCACCTACCCTGCTCTCTAGGACCTGAGCTTGATCTCGATATCGTCTTAGCTCAGGAGACTGAAAGGTACATAATATCTTCCGAGTTAGAGAAATATCTCAAATGAATATGTTGCAAAAATCAAGGAATCATCACATCCTTAAAGAAGGTGGAATTGAAATTGGCAGCCAGGAAAAAAATCATCAAATATTATAAGAACAGATGAAGACAATAGAGAGACGGTATAAAAGTGCAGAGTGCCAATATGGTATATATACTTAATAGAAAAGGATTAACTATTGCTTTTACTTAATGAAGGTACTTGCAACATCCACTTGTACAGTTATGGTGTAATACTATATTTTGAATTTTTTGATGCTATGAAGGAAGGAGTTAACATGTTTGGATTCCCTTTAGATTAGTATTCCAACCATAGGATGCCACGCTGATTGGGCATAGAGAGATTAATGTGGTCTGGAGGTGGGGAATTTTCTCAATCTCTCTTCCTGTATACATATACATCGAGTATATATGGGCCTTCTTGGGCTTGAGTTGTACAGCACATACACACTAAACCCAACAATTGATATATGAATTACTCGATAGAGACACCAAAATAGGTTGTGATATCACTAATGAAATAAGGAATTAATTTTTATTATACAAAAAATGAGACAATTCATTAAACCTTAAATTGAAATGCTTTTAAGACATAGTACTATAGTAGTATAGTATGGTATCAACCAGAAGCATCACAAAAGTAGAATCAGAGCACAAGGACCAAACTGCAGTATCTTTTACAGAACCGTCGTCATGTATGATATCCTGTATGGAATTCACTAATGATTTACTCACAACAGCATCTAGAATCTGCAGATCAGAAGAAGATTATTCAGCATGCTGCGCTGGAGCCCATAAATATGTGTGCTATGGACAAGTGCAATATAGCAAAAATCGAGAGGTGCTTACTGCTTCTGTAAGAGGCATTAATTGATTACGTGAGTCTTCATCTTGCTTCATAGAAGCATTGATAGTTACTTGCAAGGATTCAACATACAGCATTAGGCTAACAACCGCCATTGCTTCCTGTCCTTTTATCACGGCACCTCCAGAGACACAATTTATTGCTGACTCTACCTTTAGTTAAACAGAGAACACAAGCCTCAAGAGTGTATTCCTGATACTGCATAACTGGGCACTTGGCATCTAAGCAGGCAAAGCAAAGTGGCATACAAAAAACAATTCTATAAAAACATGGTGATCAAATATTGAAATATTTTTGCTCAAAAAAATATTGAAATATTAAGATCGGAAACAGACAGTGGAACACGTGTGCTAAGTGTGCTTTGGTCATCGTTTTGCACGCATGAGTGATCTGGTACTAAGATTTAGTTCATGTAAGCATAGCAGATTACCATGGTTCCATGTACAATAGGAGAAGCACACAAAAAAAAAAATCGGTGCGAATAAGATAGTAAAACTAGCACAGACAGATCATATTATATAGACTTATAGAGTAGATACCTTAACTAGTATATCGATCTCAGGTAAATGCTGCAGACGGCGAGAATTTTAATAGGTAGTAACTACATAACCTCAATGTAATAGCGAATTCCACAAGCATACAGCTAGCAGTAGCATATATGGTGAGAGGAACATTTCATGTTCTCACCGCCACAGTATCCAACCCGGAGAAATCCAACGCCCCACCGGCGCTGTGAAGCAGCCGCACGACAACCTCGGTCTCCTGGAGCAGCCTCCGGCTCTGCTCATAGCTCACGTCCTCCACCTCCCACAGGTGCGCCTGCACCCCACCCACCAACCAAACCACGCTCCGCGTCAGAGGCGAATCGAAGCCCGTCGCAATCGATCGGGCAACGGAAGGGGGTCTGGAACGGAAGAGATTTGTACTACAGTACCTTGGTGGCGTCGCGGCCGTGCACGGTGCCTGCGAAGGAGGCGACGGCGTCGCAGACCTTGCCCCACCCGAGGAGGCGGAGGCTGCGGGCGGAGGGCGACGAGGCGGCAGCCGCGGTGGCGCGGAGGCGGCGCGGCCGAAGGTGGAGGGGGAAGAGCGAAGGGGAGGCGACGAGAGAGAGAGCGGCGGAGAGGCGAATCATGGGGGCCGGAAGACAAGGCGGTGGGAGGAAGGAAGCGGGAGGAGGAAATGGCGCCGGTGTGTGTTTGGATAGAGCCGGCGCTCAGTGAGGAACAATTGAACAAGTGGACCATCTTCAACCATATTCCCTTCATTTCATTCCCTTCCTCATTCTTTTCCCCACATTCATTCCCTTCATTTCCTATCATCTCCAACAGCATCCCTTCGAAGAAATTTACGAAGAAAACAAAGAGAAAATCTCGTTCTAAAGGGAATGCTGGAAGAAATTTCCTCTAACGAGAACCGCGACAAGATTCTGTTGGAGCATTAGAATTTCTTCGCGAAGGAATTTTGGTCCCCCTGAAGGGACTCTGACGGAGATGGTCACAACGTACGGTTTTGTCCGCATCAGAGCGCCGAGCCTGTGAATTTACGCATTCGGGTTGGGTAAAGCGTGTACTTTACAGGATGCGCTTTGCGTCTTTGAGGGTAATCACGTCATTTCAAAGTTGTAACGGCCCGGACGGGGGCCCAGTTAGTGGAGGCCTAGCAGAGAGCTCTCTTCTCCGGAGAAGCAAGTTAATGGGCCACAGCCCGTGTCAAGGACTGGGCTCTGGGAGCCCATACAGCTCATCATGCTGTTTGCATTAAGAAAAGGACAGAAAAAACCAGAAAGCCAATCAAATATTCTTCGCAGTGAGGCGGATGCATGACTTCCAACATTTTCATTTTTTATAGAAATAGGAAGAAATAGAATCAAAGGAAAAGATGTCATTTTAGTGAACATGAATGATGTGGTGGCAAATGTGCACCGGTGGAGCATTGATAAATATTCACTTTGGTAAAACATTTACTCGTATGGATTGAAACATCTTGTTTTTAACTTTGAAACTTTTTCATGTATGTGTCATGTGTGAAACATTGTAAAATAATTATGAATCATTTTTTCCTTTTTGTGAAATATTTTTCTCGTTAATTATTGAAACATTTTGTCAAAACTGTACACGTACGCGCGTGATCAGCTGCTGAAACCCGTGTTTCAGTTAACACCTGACTGACCATCTATAGATGTTTTTCAAGCAACGTTTCTCATCGATCTTAAAAAAACAACGTTTCTCATTAAGTGTGTTTATACAGGATACATTACTGTTATAAACTCCCTGTGTTAAATTTATGTAAGTAAACAAACCTGCTATAAGTACCATCTGCCTCGATCACCTTGATCCTACACAGAAGAAAACGCTGGCGGGGCGCACCGCACAAGCGAGGAAGCGACAGCATGCATGCTTCACGTGCTCGTGTCATGCTCCCCCTCCTCTCCCTGTGCGCCATGGCGCTCCTGCTCTCGCCGGCGTCGTCAGCCGAGCCGGCACTGCCAAGCCCTGCCGCCGCCGGCGTCGAGTGGCTCGCGGAGTTGCCCGCGGAGACACCGGCGGCGCAGCCGGCCGGACGGAGCTGGGAAAACGACGCCGCGGCGAGGCAAAGGTTCTGGCCTGATCACCCTGTAGCGCTCAGCCCGGAAGCGAGGCGGGAGCTCGAGCACGAGGCTCGCTGCGGCCCGCGCGTTCCGGTGGGGCGCCGGAGCACGCCGTGGCCGGAGCGGAGGCCGCGGTGCCGCGGCGGCTATGCCACCGAGGCACCGACGGCAGTGGCGGCCGGCCGCACTAGGCACCGCATAGCGCTGGAGAGTGGAGATCGTCCTTGCGATCGACGAGGCGTAGCACGGTAGCAGCGCAGGCCATAGCATATTCGGAGTACGTAATAAGCGTTACGTACGTTACGTCGGTCCAGATTACCATCTTGCAAACAGGGCCGGTCCTGGCATTCCGGGGGCCTGTGGCGAAAACTTATATGGAGGCCCCATCGATCCACCTCCTCATATATATATGTCTATGTATATATGGTCTTTTTAACACCCATCATTGAAGTAATTAATATTCGATGCATAAAAATTACTTCTACAGAACACTTTAAATTTATAAAATGACAAATGTAAATTGTAATCATAAACACTTACTTGGCACTTCACATTATCTTAAAAATTTTCTTTTTTTCTTTTTTCGCTACCGGATGGATACTTTTTCGATGACATAATATCACAAAGCACTGAAAATAAAAATAAATGCATTAAAGAATGAATTGAAAAGAACCCTATACCGTTCATTCAGTCCGTGAAAATAAATTGAAAATAAAAATAGAATTCGCATAACACATACACCACGTATGAGATGAATAGATGATGGATGGACCGGACGCAGGGCGCGCACAGATCGGCAGATCACACGGCACCAGATGATTCCGGAATTGTGAGGCACTGAGGCCGTGAGGGGCGGCGTCGGCGAGACGACGATCTCCGCGAGACCGTGGCCGAGGCAGCGTGTCGGCGTGTCCGTCGAGTCGAGGGCTCGGCCACTCGGGGCGCTGGCCGCGCGGCGCTGCGTGGAGACCGATAACGTGATTGCGTTTGCCGTTTGCGTGGAGGCCGGGCCACAGATCGCGCGGCGTGAATCGTGATGCGTGGACTCAGCAGACAGCGGCTCGGCCAAAGCCCAAAGGCCGGTGTTACGTGCAACAATGCAGCATACATAAGCCCAAAGGCCAACGTGTTAGTGTGTTACGTGCAGCAATGCAGCATACACACATGCATACCTACCTGGCTGGGGGCCCCATTACGTCGGGGGCCCAGGGCGGCCGCCCCCCTGCCCCCCCTCAGGGCCGGCCCTGCTTACCTAGCTGGGTTTGTTTATGTTTATGTTGGTGGTGATGGCGCAGGCGGGGAGTGGTTTCCTTCTCTGAATTTTCTAACGTGTTTTTTCTCTGTGAGAGAGTTGCCTGCGTCCGAGCCATTGATTCCCACGGTTTGCCAAGCTTCCACGTTAAAACGTGTCCAAAAGTTAAAGACGTCAAATTTAAAAATGGAGGGAGTATAAAATACTAAAAAATTATTTAAAACATATTTTAAAATTTTTATCAAGAAACTCACAAAACCTAAAAAAAATTAGGCGAGCGTCAGGCGTCGAACGTCCGACGGATGCGCCAGCGCCGGACCAGCGCCGTCCGTCCGATCGGCGGCGCCGCGCGCATCCGAGCGCTGCCCACTACAGGAAAAGGAGATAGTTTCGAGTGCCTAAACTTCAGTCGACGGCCATAACAGAACACTCGATACAGTAAAACTTCTCTCAACGGCCATTATAACACCGTCGATAGTAAGCTACCCGGCAACTTAGTCTCGACGGTCACACACCAAACCGTCGAATATACTAACACGTCCGTGAGGCAACCCGAACGCTGTTAGATGTATCAACGGTCCTCCGTTAGACCGTTGAGACAAAGATATTTTAAATATACAATTTTCTACTATATATTTCAGTTTAATTGGTATTTATTTATTTTTTAAGGAGAAAAAACAATGTAATGATTCCTAGATATTACATAATTTCATAAGTTTTGATTCATAGTTGAAAATGTAATTTTTGAAATTAAAGTATTTTGTATGATGACTAACGAAACATCCGAAACCGTACGATAACCTATAACTTAGCCGGAAAACACCCCATTCGACTATGTTCGTCACGTTAGATGCTCGGAATTTTTTTTATTTTTTTGCTGCTGATTGATGTTGATACACAAACTTATATATTTCTTTTTTAGTAAGTTGACATAAGCTCCCTCCAAAAAAAAAAAGGATGACAAAACTCCTGACCTGTTGCTAAAAAAAGACGATCCTTCTGCTGTGCTTAGAACATGGATCGATTGATGATAATTTTTCTTATATCCTTTCCTGATAGTGTTTGATGAACAACCCAGTTGCTGTGGGGTATCAGGCTGCTAGGGATATTAGTCCTGTTTGGTTCGACGCCGTGGCTCGCCGTGCCAACGATCGGCGTGCCATCAAAAATCGACAGCCGTTTGGATCGACGCCGGCAGTTGGCGAGAATCGGCGAGCCATCGCGTTTTCAACGCATTTCCTTCGAGCGAGCTGGCGTTGGCGTGGGCGAGCAAATCAACCGCCCGCGCCAATCGTTGGCGTGCCAACGCGAGGGCTCGCCGTCCATCGGCAGGGCGCGTGAGGGGAGGGAACCAAACAGGCCCATTATTTTTTGGGAGCTGGGAACCTGAGACCACCATGATTATTTGTCGCAGCCTAGCTCTTCTCTGCAACTTGCCCCCTGATTTGCCATCGGAACTTGCCTGTCCCGTGCGTGTACCTTCAGGTGCAGACCGCATGGACGGCTTCTTCTTCTTCCCTTGGACTGCGCAGCTGATCAATGTATATATCCCGCCTGAGATATCTATGAACTCTCTCCGGTCACAAAAAGAAGTCGCCGTTGACTTTTCAACACGTCTTTGACCATTCGTCTTATTTAAAAATTTAGTTCAAATATATAAAAATATAAGAAATACTTAAAATACATTTAATAATAAACCAAATCATAACAAAATAAATAATATTTATAACTTTTTTGAATAAGACGAATGGTCAAAGACGTGTTGAAAAGTCAACGGCGACTTCTTTTTGTGACCGGAGAGAGTTCATAGATATCTCAGGCGGGATATATACATTGATCAGCTGCGCAGTCCAAGGGAAGAAGAAGAAGCCGTCCATGCGGTCTGCACCTGAAGGTACACGCACCAGGCAAGTTCCGATGGCAAATCAGGGGGCAAGTTGCAGAGAAGAGCTAGGCTGCGACAAATAATCATGGTGGTCTCAGGTTCCCAGCTCCCAAAAAATAATGGGCCTGTTTGGTTCCCTCCCCTCACGCGCCCTGCCGATGGACGGCGAGCCCTCGCGTTGGCACGCCAACGATTGGCGCGGGCGGTTGATTTGCTCGCCCACGCCAACGCCAGCTCGCTCGAAGGAAATGCGTTGAAAACGCGATGGCTCGCCGATTCTCGCCAACTGCCGGCGTCGATCCAAACGGCTGTCGATTTTTGATGGCACGCCGATCGTTGGCACGGCGAGCCACGGCGTCGAACCAAACAGGACTAATATCCCTAGCAGCCTGATACCCCACAGCAACTGGGTTGTTCATCAAACACTATCAGGAAAGGATATAAGAAAAATTATCATCAATCGATCCATGTTCTAAGCACAGCAGAAGGATCGTCTTTTTTTAGCAACAGGTCAGGAGTTTTGTCATCCTTTTTTTTTTTGGAGGGAGCTTATGTCAACTTACTAAAAAAGAAATATATAACGAATATATGCAAATATGTGGAAGGGAGAAGAATGTGGAAGAAAAGGGTCCTTTCAAATAAAAAAGGACCTCCCACCTCTCCTTCCACCTCCCAATCTCTCCTCCAACTCCGACGAGGGCGGCAGACAACGGGCGAAGGCTCGGCCTGGAGCTCCCCCAACTTCGGCGAGGGCAGCGACTCCCCCAACTCCAGCGAGGGTGGCAACTCCGGTGGGCCGCGGCTCCCCCAACTCCGGCGAGGGAGGCCGCTCCGTTGGCCACGGCTCCTCCAACTTCGGTGCGGCGGCCTGGAGCTCGAGCTCGAGCGGCAGCGGGGCAGTGGCTGCACGGCGACCTCCTTCCCCTCCAAAGCTTGTGGCACGTGGGTGCCGCCTCCGTCTCCTCCTTCCCATCGTGCGCCGGCCAAGGCGTAGTTCGCTGGTTGCGGCGCCTTCGAGCTCGCCGTCGCATCTTCGAGCCGCTGTGCGCCGCCGCCTCCGCCTTTGAGCTTTGTCGTCGTCGCCTCCGTCTTCGATCTCCGCTAGCCGCTGCCACCGAGGAGCTCCGGCAGCCTGGACTCGAATAACATCGGTGTCCTGAGGGCTAGACGACGGCGGCTCGCAAACATCCACAAACTGGGCGACGGCGGCGTGCCTCCACCGCCGGCAGCGGCGCTGTTCTAGACAGCACGTGAGATGGGTTGATTTAGGGATTTTTGTTACGCTTTAAGATTCATGAGGACACGTGTCGATGAATAAGCGAGGTCTTTTTTGATCTAGGAAGGACCCGGGTCCTTCAAATTTTTCCTTTGAAGAATGTGACCCGACATCACCTAAGGGCGCGCAGGTCCAAACAAAACACTACCACACAATCTAAATAAAAACCTAGCACTCCGGTCATGCACATTTTGTTATTCTGTCTTTTACTTAAAAATTAAAAAAAAAAGGTGACAACAACCGACCCACAAGTTTCTACATCGGGCTTATATTTTGGAAACTAAACTTAAATTGATCTTACCCCTTTTGTAACAAAACGTACTACTATTTTTTAAGACGATGTTATGAATTCTGGATCGTTTCATCCAAGCATTTACACGCCATAAATCCAACGTGACACGGGCCATTCTGGGATGAACATTTCATGCATCTGCTTCAGGGAATAGCATTGCTGGAATACAAATCGCATAGCAATATGGTATGACAACACACCTGTAATCGCAGTACTAGTGACGGTGGGTCACATACTCACATCACCTCCACATCCAATTAGGAAAATATCTCTGGTGTTCTAGCTAACCCACACTTTCTTCCACACAAATGTCTCGCCATGTCGACGCGGCCCCGGCCCCAGGACCAGCCGACCAGGGTGGCTACCTAGCTAGCTAGCGCAATGCTGTTTTGCCTCCTCACCTGCGTGCGTACGTGCAACCGACGAAGCCGTCGCCGGCGAGCATATGGGTCGCCGGCCATCGACGAAGCGACGCGATAGGATTGGGCTACAGCTTTGTCCTACCTCGCTTCCGGCCGGCAAGTGGCAGTCTACGGCGACGGCGACGGCGGCGACGCCGCGAGGAAACGTCCTGCCATGTGCCATCTCCATTGATTCGGTCCCCGTTGCACGCCATGAGAGCGATCGCGCCTCGCCCTCCATATATGCATACGTGTCATGAACAACCATGCATCTATGAATCTATAAATCCTTGCTCTCGCCGCCGGTGAAACAGTAAACTCGCCGGCGGCCGGCCGCGCACACACGTACGTACGTACGACGACGTCGCCATTGACGCCACGTTTCGCGTGTCCTTGAGCACTTGAGCTCGAGCCCCACGCTGAACCGCGTTTGTGTCGCGCGTCGCAGCGCGATCTTTGGAGCGCGCACATGGCCATACGTACATGCCGCGCCCGTATCCTGTCGCGCCTATATAAGCCACGCCTCCATCGCACACGCTCCTCACACGCACATAGTCACAGACACACCAGAACACGTACGTAGTCACTGCAATGGCACGTGGCCTCGGCTTGCTGCTGCTGCTTCTTCTGTCCGTCCTATCCAGCGCGGCGGCGCGGCCGGCTCCGGCGCCGGTGGGCGGGGGCGTGACCTTCGTGCGGGCGTGGTGCGCGGGGACGGAGTACCCGGCGCTGTGCGACGCGACGCTGGCGCCGTACTCGGCGGCGGTGGCGGGGCGGCCGGCGCGCCTGGCGTGGGCGGCGCTGACGGTGACGCTGGGCGGCGCGCGGAACGCGACGGCGGCGATGAAGGAGATGGTGGCGGCGGGGCACCTGGGGGCGGTGGCGGCGGAGGCGGCGCAGGACTGCGTGAGCATGCTCGGCGACGCCGTGGGCGCGCTCAGGCAGTCGGTGGAGGCGATGGCGCGCGTCGGCGAGGAGGAGGGGCAGGGGCGCGCTCGTGCGAGGGAGTTGCGGTTCGAGGTGGACAACGTGCGGACGTGGGCCAGCGCCGCGCTCACCGACGACGAGATGTGCATGGAGGGGTTCAAGGGGGAGGCGGCCGGCGGCGGCGGCGCCAGGGAGGCAGTGCGCGGCCATGTCATGGGCCTCGCGCACCTCACCGCCAATGCGCTCGCCATCGTCAACGCCATGGCCGCCAAGCAGACGCCACCCTAGGCTCTATGTACACCGCCGTGATGAATGATGATACACGTCAACAATTAAGTTCTAGATGATCATGTCTGTTTGTGCATATATATATACCTACATATATAGACGCATCTACATGTATTCTCTTGTGTGTACGAGAGCATATATATGATGACCGGATCATGTGGTTGTTGGCAGTGTACGGCTGCAAAATGCGCCTGTCATACATCATATGCAACGAGTGCAAGCTTGGAGCTAAATCAAAGTATGTGTTCAACCAGCCGTTGAGAAAGTACAAAGACAAGCATCGATCACGGGCTAATTGTCGTGTAATGCACCCGTGTCCGGAGAATCTTCAGTTTAATATAGTAGCGACGAGCGCCATGCATGCATGGCGTGTAATGCATAATGCATAATCGGACATCGCATATTACCCTCTAATTTCTTTAATTACTATATTGGAAACATGTATATGAAATTTGGACAAAAGGGAAAACTCTCTGTCCATTGCACAAAACTGCACTCGAGGACAGATATGTACAGCGTCAGCGCCTGTCCATTCTACCAGCTCGGGTCAGCTACGAGCAGTCGAGCGCTGCATAGTGATGAGCCTGTGAAGTGTGAATGCGGCCGGCACAGATCATGCATCCCGTCCACTCATTGCAGTGCATGTATATTTTCTCATGGGTCCGAGCTTCTCGATTCTTGACTGCAGCCGCAGTTGCCACGAATTTGGCTTCCCTGCTCCCGTGCGTGCTCCCTCCTCACATGGGTGCTGCTCTCCGGGCCCCACTCCTTTGCTTTTTTTACCTTGCTCCCCCAATGCGAAGCTGCCACGTCTCGGAAGCATGGGAGGGAGTAAGCACGGGAGCAGGGAAGTCGCGTTCAGTTGCCACTGCCAAGAGTCATATAAATTGCAAGTCTTGCGTGCATCCAACCAAGAGCTCCTTTGGTATTCAATTAGAGAAGGTTTTGTTCTTGGTAGCCAAAGCCCAAACCCAATACCATGGTCCATGGACCACGGACGAGGCAATGTTGGATCACCGACCTGTAACAAATGTTGAAGCTTCTTCGGTGGAGCAATCTCAATGGATTCACATGTTACAGACTGATTGATTTTCTCTCTGTCTTGATTTTTCTTTCTGTTGTTGTTGTTCTAACTCAGATTCTGTGCACGTCTTTTGAGCGAGATAGTATATGAATATGGGAAACCCATTTAGTTTTTTCATAAATGCCTATTGCGGCTTTCCGTTTGTTCTTTGTTAGATTGTCCAAATGTGGCCACACCGTTTTTAGGTGTGTACAGATTGTGCGGGTCCAATGCCTATTGCGGCGAGGCGGCAATAATAATGCAAATAAGCCGCTGGTTCGCAAGGCATGAAACGCAATTTAATTTTGCTCAGCACGGCAGATGGGCAAAGTTAGTTGCACGTCACACTCAGATCTCACGATCATTCCACATGCATTGCACGAATGATTCAGCAATGGAATTATGATCATACTTAACTTAAGTAGGCCGGCTCTGATCGATTGTTTGTCCTCATCATATGGCAGTTGACGGTTACCTTGCGCCTTCAGCTGCTACTGCAGTCCAACAGATGCCAGAGCAAAGTTCAACCGTTGCCATTTAAAAAGTAGAGTGCTGAGCTCCACAATAGTTGAGACAACATTGACAATATTGTCCGATTTAACCAACTGCCAGCACCATAGATATGATAGCAGCAAAATATCTTTTGGCACGACAGAAATAGAAACGCTTAATTGGCGTTTTTTTGCAGCTAAAATTTGCCAACCGAGGCAGTGTACAAAGGGAATAAGTGAAAGGATCTCAAGAGAGGAAATTTTTAAAAAGGTAACTCATGGTTGTCAGGAAGGTTATGCTTTGTGAGCTGGTTGCGGTTTCATTACAAGTTCATAGCACCCGACAAATGTTTCAACTCAGATGTGTGTACCCTGGCAAAGGACAGCTTCAAACAATGCAATTACGTTCATGAAGCTCTCTTGGGAGGAGACATATTTTGCAGAAGCCTCGTGGTTGTAGCTATAACCACCATCTGCAGCAGGACGCCTGCCATCATAATGAAGGATGATAGATGACAAAGCTAGCAACAAGTAATTTGATAATAGATTAAAGAGATGCATCTAGAACTTACCAAAAGCAACACGGACCACATCAAGTACTTCATAATTCGTTATGGCCGTTGTGTTTTGCTTCGTAACCTACACAACAGCCACATGCAAATAAGTGTGTTTGATATTTGTATTCTACCATGAGTGTGTCAAATGTATTTGATAAGCCACGAAAGAAATGATTCGCCAAGTGCATAGATAACGCACCATCAAATCCCAGCAGCAGAGGAAGTGAAATGAAACAGGACTCTGAAATAACTGACAAATAGCCAAGATCAACTCAAGTTTAACTGGCATGAGATGTGAAAAGACCTTAGCCAGTGTTGGTGGAATTATTAGATTAAAATATGTCCATAACAATATACCTGTTAGCTAGAACAGCCAAGTGGATATGACACAGACAGTGGCAGCCACCTTTCACATGGATCATGGCAAAATCATGCACCTTTTTTATTTTTTTTAAAAAAGGGGTCCTACCTACAGGTATTTTCTTCTGCTAGACAAGCTTATATTTCTCCACACCTGATTACCAAACTTATAAAATGTATTGTCGTTTTGAGCTTTATATATAAGTGTACACCGTTGCTTTATCATTCTAGGCTGAATAATTTAATTTCAAGACTTAAACTGGCTCTCAAGTCTCAATTTGTCCACCTTCTAGGAGGTGACAAACACTTTTTGTAAATATGGACTAATTAGATTAATATATTCAGTGTCAAATATGCTTTGGATACCTAACCCAAATTTATCTGCACTAGATATGACACCAAAAGCTGAGAACACCACTTAAATGATTCAGCAGTTCGAGGCAGGTGCAACTTTGCATGTATGGGACATTATAATTTGCTAAAAAAGTCAAAAACTCATCCAAATTTCTCATTTGACCCTACCAAATAATCGTTCTCCAGTTCTCCTACATTTCTTTGAGAAAAATTTGGACATGTAGACAAAATAATAACCAAAGCTAGCAGTAGAGACGTCTTCAAGTGACAAGAATACAGTTATACACGTATATATTTATTATGACATGACAGCATGCCCTCGATTTAGATAAAACGGCTCCAGGAATATCGAAAGGAAAAGGTTGGTGATAAAATGCACAAAAGTGCAGAAATATGCATGATTTCAGCTCTAGCTTATAGTTTAAAACAAGCATGCTAGACAACCCTAAAAATAAAGTCCTAAAAGGAGCTTTAACTAGGGGTTATCCTCCATCCTTCTCTTAGTTTTGCAAATGAGTTCCCTTTGCGAAATTACTATTTCAGTTACATGTTAGTTCAGTTCAAATTTGTACTGCCCAACACCCAGCATGCACTGGGTTCAATGGACTTTGGCCAGAGCAATATCAAGTTTGTAGAAACTACATACAAAAAAAGTAAGTCTTAACAAGATAGGTTTCTTGGTCAATGAAGTTTAAGAAGATTTAGCTCATGATTTGAATAGCAAAAGTGGCATACAAACATATTTTAAAAAACTTGCATGACATAAAACTTTGGTCACATCACTAACAAGAAACATTTATGCTGAATATTTCAAAGTCCAAACCTTGAAAAACAATTCTGATCGAATAATGCACGTCACAGAGAATGCAACAGCCATCGATGACAAGCTTGTGTACAGCCGAAGCAGCACTGCCATAGTCCGTCTCCGCCCTGAGGAACAACAAACCACAATCACATTAGTAAACAACAGCATCAGCTCAAACCACAGTCATCATTTTTTTTCTTTTAAAGACTCAATGGTGGGCTTCGCTCTCCATTGGTACAATCAACAATCTGACAAAAATTATAAAATGGTAAAGGATGTCCAATGCGAAAACGCGAATGGAAATGCAGAAGACTATTTCTTCAGATATCCTCTGAGTGAGAAGAATTACAATCTGGTGGGGTAACAATCAGAATAATACCTTGTCAACTCTTCCATATGCTCAGATAGGGTGGTCAATTAGAAGATAGTTTTTGTGGAGACTACTGGAGTTTGCTGCTTGGTATGGAAGGTTTGTAACAATGTGTGATATGGTCACATCCTTGCTCATCATACCATGATTGTCTTTGAAACATGCAAGTAGGCGCACTGTCCATGCTGAAGGTGCTAATAGGCAATCAATAGACTGGCTTAATGGCTAGCAAACCAAAGCTGAAGCGCTCAAACATGTCATGATGATAATTGAAAGCATAAACACCACACAAATCTCTCCTAGTATGCTAGACTCCTAAACAAGAAGTCCAGTGACCTGTGAGACCAGTGTCCGTGATGTCTTCTATGGACCTTTGCCTACACTGTTTTTCCATTCCACTGCCATGCTTGTGGTTTTTAATTCTTGCGATTTATTTACTAAAAACCAGTGAAGGATCTATTTATTCTTGGGGAAAAAAGAGAAACAAGTATGGAATCATAACAGTACATATTAGCGTAGCCTAGGAACACATCACACTACCTAATTCCCCCAACACAATAGCAACCAGGCCGGCGGCAACGGACAGCACGGAGAACTTGTTCGCCTCCGCCCCCTTCGAAAGCGAGAGCAACAGCAGCGCGGCCCCCGCAATTTGATGCAGCGCCTACAGAAATCAAACCACGAGCACTTAATCAGAGCAGGAACCGCAACAATTACAGTTTAGGGGCGGTTGAGCTGCACGCGCGAGCCGGCACCTGCACGAGGATGAGGCGGGCGAGGCGTGATCTGCCCTCGGCGACCCTCTGGTACCCTGCAATGGTGTGCAAGAACGGACGCATGGAGACGATGAGAAGCGACGGTCTGGGGGGGTTTTGCGCGGAGGGTGCTTACGGGAGTCTACGACCATCCGGTACGAGAAGTCGGAGCCGTCCGTGCCGGAGGGCCGGCCGGCGGCGGCGCGCCGCTGCTGCATCCGGGCTGACGGCTTGGCGACGCAAGCTCTCGCTCGCTCGTCGGAGCTCCCGGGGGAAGAGGGAGATCAGTTTAGGCAAAAGATACCACCCGCTTGCCTGCCGTCCAGGCCGGAGGACGGAGTGGCGGTGGCCGGTCGGCGGTCGGCCGGAGAAGACGAGCAGCCGCGACCGCGAGGGAGGACGGCAGGCTACGATGTGGGCGTGTGCGCTGTGCGCACCAGCAGCGTGCGATGGGACTGGGCCTTGGGCTTTGCCCCTTCCCCCTTTAAACTTTGTCATTGGGCCTAAGCAACTAAAGGCCCAAAAGCCGGAAGGTTGCGTTGATACATGGACGATTGTTTGATTGATGAAGTGCTGCTTTGCTGCTTTTTTTAACGGCTCTGCTGTTTTTTATTCAGCCTATTGGTAATTCGGTTTCCTGAGAACCAACGGCCTTTTATTTTAGCTTAAAATAAATTAAATTAAGTAATTTTTTTTTATATAAGCCAAATGATATAATACTCCCTCCCTCCGTTCTTTTTTGTTTGACGCCTTTAACTTTTGGGCACATCTTTGATCATTCGTCTTATTCAAAAAAATTATGTAAATATCATTTATTTTGTTGTGATTTGTTTTATCAACAAAGGTAATTTAAACATGACTTATTATTTTACATGTTTCCATAAGTTTTTGAATAAGACGAATGGTCAAAAACGTGTCCAAAAGTCAAACGCGTAAAAAAAAGGAGGTAGTACTTTACAATTATTTTGTGGGATTTTAAATAGTTCTTTTTAGAGTTCGTAAATTTATTTTTTTATATTTTTTAACTCTTTAAAACGTGGATCGTAACTTTTTCATATTAAAGTTTCTAGCAACTTCCAGCTCAAAAAAACAAGGCCAATGGAAAACCAAAATGGAAATACCGGCCAAAAAATTCAAAGGAAATACCCAAAATACTGAAATCTAAGTTTGACTCGAGACTTTTAATGTTGAGCTGCACGCGCGAGCCGGCACCTGCACGAGGATGAGGCGGGCGAGGCGTGATCTGCCCTCGGCGACCCTCTGGTACCCTGCAATGGTGTGCAAGAACGGACGCATGGAGACGATGAGAAGCGACGGTCTGGGGGGGTTTTGCGCGGAGGGTGCTTACGGGAGTCTACGACCATCCGGTACGAGAAGTCGGAGCCGTCCGTGCCGGAGGGCCGGCCGGCGGCGGCGCGCCGCTGCTGCATCCGGGCTGACGGCTTGGCGACGCAAGCTCTCGCTCGCTCGTCGGGGCTCCCGGGGGAAGAGGGAGATCAGTTTAGGCAAAAGATACCACCCGCTTGCCTGCCGTCCAGGCCGGAGGACGGAGTGGCGGTGGCCGGTCGGCGGTCGGCCGGAGAAGACGAGCAGCCGCGACCGCGAGGGAGGACGGCAGGCTACGATGTGGGCGTGTGCGCTGTGCGCACCAGCAGCGTGCGATGGGACTGGGCCTTGGGCTTTGCCCCTTCCCCCTTTAAACTTTGTCATTGGGCCTAAGCAACTAAAGGCCCAAAAGCCGGAAGGTTGCGTTGATACATGGACGATTGTTTGATTGATGAAGTGCTGCTTTGCTGCTTTTTTTAACGGCTCTGCTGTTTTTTATTCAGCCTATTGGTAATTCGGTTTCCTGAGAACCAACGGCCTTGTTTATTTCAGCTTAAAATAAATTAAATTAAGTAAAAATTTGTTTTTTTATATAAACCAAATGATATAATACTCCTTCCGTTCTTTTTTATTTGACGCCTTTGACTTTTGGGCACGCCTTTTACCATTTGTCTTATTCAAACGCGTCAAACAAAAAAAAACGGAGGTGATACTTTACAATTATTTTGTGGAATTTTAAATAGTTCCTTTTAGAGTCCATAAATTTATTTTTTTATAATTTTTTAACTCTTTAAAACATGGGCCGTAACTTTTTCAGATTAAAGTTTCTAGCAACTTACAGCTCAAACAAACAAAGCCAATGGAAAACCTAAAGGGAAATACCGGCCAAAAAATTCGAAGGAAATACTTTGACTCGAGACTTAATTCAATCTTAAAAGCAGATTGTAATATTTATATCTCTTTAAAAAATTAATGTTTTCTTAACCCTCAGAAGCTCTCTATCACGTCCAACTTTCTTTTTCAGCTTAAAAGAATGATGTTTAGTATTTTGGTATTTTTGTTGTTTTTTCTCACATACCACTAAAGAAATTGCTCTATCAAAACATCATTATTGCCATAGCACCAGAAATCCAGAAGCTTTAGATATCATTCTGGAACAACAGATGGTCATATTCATGCCACAGGCGACACGAGGTGTGAAAGGGACGCACTGCCAGTCAAATTAATCTGCTCAAATTGATGTAAATGATGAATATTTCATATGTGAACTCTGATGGCACAAAGTGACAAACATATCGGTAACACACAAATGCGTTCCCAGTAAAAATACCAGTCACTTAATTTGTACCTCATATAACTCAATATAAAAAGATTAAAATAATTGACAGCTCCCAGAAACAACTCAGTGAGATGACAATAGTTGCAAAAGCCACAACACTAACAAGTTCATCACAAGGAGAGTATGGTCTGGTGAGTTGAAATGCCTCGGTGGCAACTGGCAACTGACCGGTAGCGTAGATCAAGAAAATTGTGCAGTTCCAAATTTCCAATGTAATCATATAATATCCCTTGGCATTTTGTGCTGATGCCTGAACTAGTTGTATCACGGCTTCAACCATGGGAAGACATCCGGTGATGAGGGCAACCTTGCTGTCAATACTTCGACTCCTGTTTCTGTCACCTGAAGGGCATAGGAAAACAAAAGGAGCAGTTCATGTAGACATTCCTAAAAAAAAAAAGTTAATGTAGGCAAATCAACAAGCAGCTAAGACCAAATGAATCATTCTTGGTAAAGAAGCAGCCAAAATTACTAAAGTAGAAGTTGTTTGGTTCAAATGAATTGGTGTTGCAAGCCAATGTAAGACCAAACAGTGCATAAAAAGGATTGTTCTTTATGAGTAGGGTAACAAAAAACTCTATATGCGATGAAGAGAATCAATCTGAACAAATATATTAATTCCAAACACAAAAAATAAACATGTTTACACTGACCAAAAGGGTGTGCTCAAACTGAGCACTCCGTTTACCATCCGCAGTCACCGCAGTCCACTCGTCAGGCCATAGACGGTCATGCCAAACTCCTACAAAATATGGAAATTTTAAGAAGAATAATGCTGAAACCAAGGCCACTGTATTTCATAGAGTTATGTTTGGCAAATAAACACCAATGTATTTAAATCATGGACACATTATAAGCATTGGAGTTTGCTAGTGTGATACACTTGCCTGTATTTATCATTGGCTCAATTGTAAATGTCTGCCCAGGTTTCATGATACCAACAGCCTTGTTTCCTACATTAGAGGGAACCATGCCCCGGAGTAAATGATGTTGTGTAGCATTTCACTTTCACATAACTAGTATAACAGCTAGTCACCTATAGAACTAACATAAGAAGTTAAAGGTCTTGTTTCTTTGATCTGAAAGTTGCTAAAAACTTTAATCTGAAAAAGTTGAGACCCCTCGAAAGATGTCTTAAAGAGTTCAAAAAAATATGAAAAAATTATTTTACTAACTCTAAGAAAAACTATTTAAAACCCCACAAAAGTGACTACAAATTATTACATCATTTGGCTTATACAAAAATTACAAATTTTCATTTAATTAAATGTAATTTAATTTAAGCTGAAACAAACAAGGCCAAAATAAGATGAACTAGATGCAAGAAACGTACTTGAATAATGAGGGATGTTTGGGGCACAGTGGAACAGTTCTCCTATGCCATGACCACAATAAGATTTCACCTGAAAGAAAGAGAGTTACTAGAGAAAGGGTACACATACACAATGGGAATAGTAATGAAAGATTCAAGTCAACATATGGGATACTGACCACAGATAAACCTGACATAGAAGCATGCCTATTTATAATTTCTCCAACTTCTCGAAACCTTACTCCAGGTTTAACTGTCCATGAAAATGGAAAGTTTAAATGTCATGTCTCCTTTCCACAAATAGGTTGATGTTCTCACAAATGTAGTAGGAACTTCAAACAGAAGACCATTATTATTTTGAAGCTTAGACACAAGAAGTCAATAACTGCAAGCCGAGGAGTAAAACAAGGGGATATTACCAAGAACACAATACTGAAATCGAAGTATCACCTATTGCAATAGCTTTATCCAAGCACTCGTAGGTACAGCGGACAAGCTGTTTGGAAGCTTCATCAACATTTCCAACAAAATAAGTCTCATTCAAATCACCTGCAATTTCAGCATCAATATGTTGAGTCAACAACCATATATAACATTTTTCATAAGTTCAGTACCACATAAGGTTACTGAGACTTTACCATGAACACCTTTATAATATACAGTTACATCAACATTTACAATGTCACCATCCTCAAGTTTTCTGTTAGGAATATTCAGATAGAAACGAGCAGAAATCATTATACAGATCAAATTTAACCACAGATGTTAAATCAAGGCATTAGATAAAAGAGTAGCTTGATGCAAATTTAATGTGTGGACCTGGCATCTGGAATTCCATGGCAAATGACTTCATTGACTGACCTGCATACAGTGGCAACAATGTGAGCAATACCATTTTACAGTCGCTCAGACTTGGCGCTAAATAACTAATAAAAGACAACCTACGTGCAACATGACTTCGGGAAGAAGTGGTAATTCAGTGGAGACGGGTATCCACCTGAGGATCAAGTGGAAATTATATTGTAACAGGTCAAAATAAGATGCATATAAAATACATAGGGAAATATGTCGAATTTCTATTCTAGTATAAGAAATTCAAAATGGATGGTGTTACATGACAAACAAGTAAACCACAAAATTTCCCTAAACACTTGATGGTGCATGCTAGTGATTAACTCATTCACAAAATATATTCACGACTCAATTGATGATCATTTTGCCATATTTAAATTCTAAAAATGTTGATCAGACCTCTAGCAATTGTCTCCTCATGAACCACTCTATCAATTTCGTCTGTTGTAATCCCTGGCTTGATTACACGAGCGGCTGCATCTAAAACTTCTCTTGCAATCTAACAGCGATGGTACGGAACAAAATGGAAACGGTTAGCAAAGTGCCATCTGTCATACTTCAGAATAAACTTGGATATGTGGGAGCTTACTCGACATGTTTCTCTCATCCTTTCGATTTGCCCTGGGGTCTTGATCTATAGAAATAGCAGTCCAGCAAAGCAAATAATCATCAGACATCTATTTGTGAGACATACATGATACCTTCAAATCTCTTAAGAGTTAAGATGTCTACCTCTACTCTTTTCTGCAAATCACTGTCAGGCTCAATCTTGGGGGTTCCCTATTAAGTGTTTGAAAATGTCATGGGACATGTCATACAGAATAATACAAGTCACCAATAGAGTGATCCAGTTTTTTGGTACAAAGAGCTATATTAGACAGGATATCCAGAAGATGGGAGGAAATAGTAAATACAGCTTCAGAATAAATACGTACATCAAGTGCCCAATCAGGTTTTTCAATTTCATCCGGTATGTCGCGCATCTTTGATATAGGATATGGTCTCAATGGACTGCAACAAATAATATTCAAAGTACAATGTAAAATAATGAAAATTTGTATCTCTACCACATTTTTTTATAGCAAACATTCTACCACTAGAGGAGTAGTAAAGATATCCAATGCAGCACCAGCAGCACAATTCATCTAACTAGGATAGCTAACTGGTTTTATTGTAATAAGCCTCATTTTGCTCACAGAGTTATTAAAAAATGCAACAACTATGAATCGAGTTACCCAAAGTTACAAACCACATGCATCTTTGATATCACACATGGTCTCGGTGAACTGCAATACATATTAATTTAATATAAAACAAGAAATGCTATGACGTAATCCTTCTGGCCTAGAGTACTAATGAAGTCATTAAATGAAGCATATTCACCAAATACATGAGATAAATCTCATTCTGCATACGAAGTTATTAATGAATGCACCTGTAAGCATATTAGTTAAGTGTTACTTGGCTGTAAGAAACAGGAACAACAATGTAGACCCAGCAGAAAGGATGTAAATATATGGTAATCGGTAAATATTTTTTACCCTGTCCAATCAAAACGAGGGAGCTCCAATGTCCGTATCCGCCCTTTTTTCAAACAATATTTCCAACCTTCTTGAGACTGCTGGGGTGTCAGTACAGCTAGTTTAGTGTGGACAGACTTGTGAGAAATCCATGCTGCCTTGAAACAATCCTGTGTACTGCAAACAATTTGTGTTTAAAAAATCAAATGTTTTCACTCGAACTGCAATCAAATGTTTTCACTCGAAATGCTGAAACTAGTATTACACATAAAGCATAATTCTACAGTGGAGTTTAGTTTTAGAAGAGCCAGACTATCCCCTCCAGCGTGAATTCATTTTTTGGATTAATGTTGCAGCTTAACACACTAGCGAAGTAATAAATTTCCAGCGTGAATTCACTTTTTGAATTAATGTTGCCTTTGCTGGCCCTTCCCAGGGTTTTGGTTCAAGCTCCACCACTGGAAACAACATTCTTAAAAACGTCCAGAAAATCTTTACAAAGATGCTCAACACTTGTCGGACTACTAGCTGGCGGATGCAATTTTTACAAGCTCAATCCTCATCGACGACACTGGCATATTGCAATACAAAATTGGCGCAAAGAAGATGCGGTTGCAGCTCACCAGAAAGCAGCGCCTTCACGCGGGAGCTTCAGCTGTGCGCACTTGGGGCATCTGAAAAACAACCAAGTGTTAGCGAATGCCTCATGGCCGTAGCTCGCCTAGCACGCTCCTCTTTCCACGGTAAAACCTCAAATCAAATGGACGGACGCACGCGCGCGCGCCCACACACACACACACAA